>JAECUM010033356.1:0-31372 GCA_016617855.1 Megalonaias nervosa
TACAAAAAGTTTCATCAGTGAAAGTCTTCATAACCATTCTCTCCCTCGTCGATTTGGTATAAATTTAGAAAATGTTCCGCAACGAAGAATTGTAAAGCTCAGAATTTTAACATGCCATTCACGGAGTGTAATTTCGACAAGTTCTCACTCACTACTTGGCAAACTTTGAAGAAGTTTAACATACTTTTGTGTTTTGTTTTGTTATTGTTTCGAAATATTTTGTATTTTGTTGTTTTTTGGGGTGTGGGGGTGTGGTTGGGGTTGGGTGAATAAGGCGGGGTGTGTTAAATTAATATGTACACGTGTGCTATTTGATGGAAAAAACTTATATACACATATCATTTCATAATCAACGAACGCATAACTATATCACGCAAAGATACGGATTATACAAAACATGCCTAAACTTATCTTGATATATCTTAAATCAGACGACTATGTGATAATACTCGTATCGATTGGCTGTAAATTGGACGTGTCATGAGTTGGTCTTTGTATCCTTCTACTCCAAGGCACTCAGCAACCAAAATATAATTAATCTTATCAAACATCTCAACTGTAAATAACTGAAACACTGAAGACACTTCTACTAACTTGAAAACAAACTAATGTGGTCAAATTGGATTTATCTGGTTTCGCTTTGTTTGAACTCCAGAGAAGCTTTCTAAATATGACATACACGTGGCATACTATTGAAAACACCTAAATTTTGGAATGACACTTTGGTATTCAAAATGTTTCAGCTGCCGCAAGAAATAGAATTTTCACCATTTAATGAAGAACAAGTATCACAGGTTTTGACAAACTCACAAGCTTTGTTGTGCCCAACGGACTACTGGAAAAGCTTTGATTCTCTCCTGGAGAGCCGTGCTAATAGTGTAAATTTTGGGTATACTGTATACTATATTTACACCAGCCCACTCGTAAAAGGATACTGTAGCACTAAAATAAAAGGTAAACAAATATTCCAGAACTAGCACAAGTTTACTTTTATAGGGCTATGACAACACCAAAAAAGTCCATATTAACTAGCGCAGTAACATTAAGATATCGGTATTAGCTAGAGCTAATAAAAATCAGTTTTTGTTATTTAATTGTTCAACTCAATCATAATTTAAATTTTGTTAATCAATTGAAATAAATTTCAATTTTGCATCTAAAATGACAATGAAATATAACTGTTTTTATATGCTGTAGAAGCAATTTTAAATATTGAGAAAAAAAACCCCACATTCTTCATAGACGATCAACACAACATTTTAGTTATATACAATAAAGTGTTTGGTATATGTCCGGCAAAAATTAGGACACTAGAAAATTTGAAAAGAGGCTGATATAGGCGTTAATGTTTATGCAGTGTCTTACCCCTGCTACATAACATTTGTTAGAATAAAAGAAAATGATAACATAGAAATATTGACATGTTAAGTATATTTCAAGATGGCGGTCCTTATGAAAAGTAATATAAACAAGGGTTCTTATCTTTACAGATAAACAGATATCATGGACGTATCTACAAAAATGCTGGTACTTTTCTATACGCCACAAATATTATCAGAACACAAAAGACTATTTCACGATGTAGATAATTCGATAGAAATGATGCCTGAAGAAGGGTTAATTGTCAAACATAAAGGCTATCTACATCAGTTAAAAGTTGCTGACCGTGATTTTGAAATGACTATTATGATTGAGCACAAATTTGTAATCAACGATCATACACATGCTGGAGTTACACGCAAACATATCTTAGGCAGTCAAGACAGCCAGGCATACAGTCCTTCAGGGTTCTGACTGTATGTTAAATGACAGAGGAACATATCGTATTGAAGTGTTTTAAGATGCGTTTGATAAGACTACATATATAATTAAGGACACCCCACCCACCCCCGCCAAGTCTTCACAGATAAGGATGCAGAATATTCTAACTCAAGAAATGTATGTTCCATATATGAGATATAAATCCACCAAAAATGCTGCGTGTACTTTAAGTCAATAATTGAAGACGTATTTCGTTACTGTGATCACTTAACAGCCAAGTATAGAGGTTTAGCATTCAACGAATGTAGCTGGATTAAAATACCCAAGATATATACAAAAGCGCATCATAACGTATCCAAGAGTGACAGTCACCTGTTCAGCAGGACACTTATAAAAAGTGATACAGAGGTAAAGTATACATACCAAACAACAATGAAATTATATTTAATTTGGCAGGGTATATATGGCTAGTATTTTCGTAAAAAAAAGTAGAGCATAAAGAAACTAAAAGGACGGTCAGAGTTGTATGGAATATCCCATACAATAGCTGACTAAATATTTAAATAACGATATGTTGACAAAAAGGTTTAAACAGTTTGCAAATATGACATCTGAATATTTGAAAAGCGTGATTTAATATCAATACGAATTCATTGATGATAGTCTTTAAGAAGGCCAATACATGCCGGTAATAAAAACAAAAACAACTTTAGACTGGCAACTGAGGGGAAAATATGACAGAAGAAATTGTGTTGGAAATATCAGACGACTTACATTTTAGAAGTGGGTTTGACAATTACAGTAGACATTTATAACTATTTCAATGACTGCCCTTTTGTTTCAGAATATTTCCTAATGAAAATGATTAACTTTGCACACGGTCATTTTTTAAAGCTAAAGTGTATTGACTAGTCCTGATGTACACAAACAATCCATTAGTACTAATGATAGGCATTTTTAGATACAAATGATATTGGAAAATTCCTTTCTAATCAAATTTGGACCGAAAGGATGTGCACATCATAGGCAGATACTTACCCCAGAAATTTTCACTCTCTCCATGAGACATGTCTGCTATATGTTTTTTCACCCCGAAGTACCTCCCTACGAAACCAAAACGTTTGCAGTTACAAATTATTTGTTTCTTAGACCAAGAGAAAGTACAAAATTGTACGTTGAACATTAAAATGTGGATAAGCAATGAGGTAATATAATGAAACGGGAATACTATATAATAGCAAGGCTTTTATTGATTTTTATCGTTGTTCTTGTGCATTAAAAAGAAACTCAACTCTCATATCATATCTTACTTAGAAGATAATGTCAGGGCGAATACAAGGAGTTACTTAAAACTTTCACATATAGTATATGTGCATGCGTGCGTGCGTATGTATGTATGTATGTATGTATGTATGCATATATGTATGTACATATGTGCATTTATGTATATGTGTATGCGTGCGTATGTATGTATGTATGTATGCATGTATGTGTGTATTGTGCATAAAGGCACATCAGATAAAACCTCGATATATAGTACCCAGTAAACACAAGGTTGTAAAATTACAAAATGTCAAAATAAGAAGTGGATTGTTTGAAACAATTGTTATGGTTTGAAGACCAATATGATATATTCAGGGGGAACAATTAATAGAGGATCTCGCGATATATGTAAGAACACCTCAAATAAAATATTTAAAACATGCTCTGAAAAGTCTGGATTGATTACAAAGGCAACTATCACTGACGAAATTTTAAAACAAAATTTATGATTGCAATATAAAACATAAAATATTTGTGTGAATCTCCGAAACTGAGAGCTTTTGTAATCATTTCCATATTATAAGACATGATAAGTAACATCAACGCATGAAACGATTCCATTTAAACGTGAATGACATTAAAATAGAAATAATAAATTACCAGATAATACAGATGATGTAACGATGTTGCTAAGACAAATCGTCTATGGAGATAAAAGACATTCCCATAAGAAGTGTAACTAAAGTCAATTTGTTCATCCGATATTATTATGAATGAAACAGATATATGAATATAACATAGAGTTCTGGCTGTTTTAGGTTTAACGCCATTTTTCAGCACATGGCGGACAGTATATTTGGTGGAGGATAAACCACTGACCCGCGAGAAGCTTTCTCACATTCCCAAGCTGGTTGAGATCAAGACTCGAACCCATGAAAAAAATGTCCAACACCTTAGACCATTCGGCCACCCGGGGGTCCTATAAAACAGACATATCAGTATAACCAAGATATAACCAAGATATGAATTTAACATAGACATATGACGTATTTCCGCAAAGTTTTTGAAGCTTACTATTAAATTTAAGTTTTAAGTTATGTTATGATTCGAGTCGAGCAGATTCAATCCATGAAGCTGCAACTATGTTCTCGAGATAAAATCTCTGTAGACATCTTCACTCGGCAGAAATTCACGGCTGGAATAGAGCTTACTGGATTAACCCCAACAAATGAGCGCCATCTGTATACAGACAATATCTCAGAACAATTTCCGGTGAGTAATATTCTCCAAGTGACTGCTAAACAGTTTATACATTCAAGAAAATTTAATTAAGATTTGCAAAAGTGACACGAATACCTCTCTTTGATAATAAAATTATAATAATTGCGCAATGAAAGGTGAAATATTGTAATGAACTGATCCTGGTAATGTAATTTAAAAGGGACAATATTTCAAGGGAGCAAGGATTGAACGCTCTACACCTAAAAAAAAGCTTTCGGCTCAGATTTAAAACCGGCTGTTGACAAAGCATAAAACACATTATTGTTTCCGAAAAGAGTCTTTGACTGAAGAAAAATAGTTTCATCTGACTCAAAACTGATTATTACATCAGTGTATTAAACATGTGAGTCAAATACTCAGTAATCAAGACAATAATCAAGTTACTACAAAAATTGTGATTGCTTTGCTAATGAAAATGACATGAAGAAGGATTCTACTGAAGGCGATGTCTCACATGCGACCCATGCAAAATGCATCTCCCCAGCCCCAACTCCAAATTATGTGACTGGGAACTTAACAAATTTAATATGGTCGTAATGTTGGCACCGCTGTCGTAGACACCTCTGTCGTGTAGTAGACACCGCTGGAAAAGAAGAGCCTTCGCCTCATCATCCCTATCGCAAATGAGGCAATACTGCTACTACTTTGAATTATTATTATTGCTATTATTATTATTATTATTATTATTATTATTATTATTGCTGTTGTTGTTGTTGTGGTCCATTCAAACAAGTTCAATATGATAAAATTGGCTAAAAGAATATATCATAACTAGCGTCTACCACGATATTTTACAAACAAAGGACATTACAGGGTTTTAGAATACCTTTCTACACTATTGGTACATGTAGGACAGGGAATTAAAAATACATGGATGCCATATTGAGCGTTTAAAAACTTGAGGCTCTTCACGTGTTGTCTGATTCTCCTTTTAACACATTAACCCCTGGAGGTTTTTGTCGTTTTCGCCTGAAATGCGAGTAGGAAACACATTTTGGGGGCTATTTCTGAATACATCCTAATACATCGACCTCCAAGAGATTTTAGGTTAACTTAATGCCTAGTTGTGTTAGAAACATCGTTTTTCATTGGCTATTTCGCCTGCGCATGAGCAGAAGGGTAAAAGTTGGAGTTCTTTTTTTTTTTTTTTTTTGCGTAACGGACCCATCATTTTCGTGTCGAGACCACTCTTTATTCCAAATGCCCATCTTATCCTACTTTTCGCAAAGGTTCGCCTATCTGTGTGCAGTTCAGACCGGTCTGTCTTAGATCTGAGGCCAAAAGTCTAAAATCCGGACACAAAATCGGATTCCGACCTCGGGCGAATTTCGGGTGGAAAAGACTCGGGTCCAAAAAATTACGTTTTTCCCTCCGTATTTTGTAGTGCAACTAGAACATCCATATTATCTGGTATCATCATAAAGCTACATCTATCTACCTTTCTATAATACCACCCACTTTAGTGTGTCATACATGACCTTGACGCCACAGAGCTCAGAAGTAGGTTACCACCTCCTGCCGCGTAAACGCGGCACCAGGGGTTAATGAGTTAAAACGACTAATTTATTTTCCTCACAAATGATTAAATAAATGCTTGAAAACAAAATGTCTTGATATTTTTTATAACTTTAGTTGAGATATACGTGTCTTTGTCAGAAATTACATTCGTACCTTTAAAATTCCTGCTCCCAATAAAAGCAAGGGATTTCTTTGAGAATTTGTCACTATTTTCCATGTTTCAATTTTTCTAAATGGCAATTTATAGTAGTGTTTGCCCTGACATTTGATGTGATCAAAAGTTTTTTTTTTTTTTGTTATAATAGATGGTTTGTGGGTGAATTTTAAGAATGGAGAAAACATTTAATTTCTTTTACATTTAAACTGAAAACGCGTTGCTGTGTTATCATTTATTAGCTCTACGATGGTCAATTCCTACCTCAAATTAGGACTAAACATACAGATGTAGGATCTTCAAAAAATGTTATTTTGTCCCCAGAAAGTATAGTATAACAAAAATAACAAATATATCCCTTACGTTTATAATAAACTGTCTACTGTTCACTTCAACGGCACTTTTCAAAGCTTGTAAGTTCTCTGTTTTGTTTCTGAAGATGGTACAGATCGATTAAGTTATCAGAAAATTAATAAACAATTTTATACAAGGTGGAAAGAAGCTCGAAAAGAAGGCTTCAAAATATGGCAAATGTAAATAATGCAGGTCTTATGGGACTATATTTAGCTATGATCTGAAAAATAAAAACAACATGTGTGCGATATGGATTTTTAACGTAGCTTTAATAATTTTTCAGTCATATCGCTACGATGTCTGCAGTTTGACAGTTTATAATGATATCCAGCACTGGGGCATCATGCCGCAGACATGTAGCATCATGTCTCATCCCGTCACATTATCCTGGCACCAGGCCGACCAGTCCTAACACTAACCTCTTGATGCTGAACGCCAAGCGAGGCAGCTGTAAATGCCATTTTTATAAGTCTTTGGTATGACTCGACCTGGGTTCGAACCCGCATCCTCCCGCATCCCAGGCGTATATGTAGCGCTTGGTAACAAAAATCGACAGAAACTGATCATTCATCATTCACTCACATATTCCTAAGCATTAAGTTTAAATCTATTGTACATTACTATGACACTTAATTAGCAAAAGTTCATATTGAGGAACAATCAGCTATTATATAATCTTAAGCATAATATAATATTCTGGCTTTAATGAGGTCAAACGTTAATTTTACATTAATTTTCTATCAGTCAACACCCATTACAATCATCGACGTCGTCGTTTAAATAATAATAATAATAATAATAATAATAATAATAATAATAATAATAATAATAATAATAATAATAATAAAAATAATAATAATAATAATCATAATAATAATAATAATAATAATAATAATAACCATCATCATCATCATCATCATCATCATCATCATCATCATCTTTACCAATAATATAAGTACTCTGTTTCAACCCATTTAACAAGATAATAGATGCATCAATCTTGATGTACAGGTGGGGAACTTTTTGATGCAAAATTTAATTTGTTAGCAGGCAACATTAGTAACCGATGAATAAGTGAACAGTCTTTCGGCGGGATGCGATGATCAGACTGGTTCATCGATGTTGATGTATACTTGTACATTTATATATTTATTTGTTTAGAAAAACGGGCAAACCAACCAACACCCACACACAGACACACATACATACATACATACATACATACATACATACATACATACATACATATTCTTACGACTCTATATCTTAAAATATGTAACAGAATGGAAGTGAAACAAAAACTTTAATTAAAATTCAGCAAACAATTTATTTCTCTAAGTTACAAAGTGTAAATGTAAGAAACACTTAAACTACTGTGAAATGTCCAGTCCAGTAGTATAGAAAGTTACGAATAAATTCCAATAGTTCTGAATGTCTGGAGGTACCACAATGATGTAATCTAGAATATTTTTGAATGAGTCCTCAATAATCCCGAAGTAGCGATTTTGTCCAAAAGGTCAACGAGCACTTTATGATTGCAGTGAATAATTTTAAAAAATGAATCATCTTAAATTATATCTGAACGAAACTAAAAATGATTCCACAGACTGTTCTTAAGATAAGGATAGAGACTTTGTTTACATAACTCCTATTTATATACAAACTGTCACCTAATATATATTCTTGTGTCTTTAACCTTCGGTTCCTGACTACAGATTGCAATGAGCTATAAATAGGTTATTGACAAGTTTTAAAATCAGTCTTAATAATAAACTTGTTTACAAGTTTTGGGTAATTTCCCATTTGTCACGTGAGAGGTATTACGACATAGGTAGAGCAGGAGAATATTACGACGTAGAGACATTAAGGTGTACATAAGACGAAGAAAAGGGCAGTTAATTCATTCCTATTTCCCCATCTTTTTGTTAAATATCAATCTGCAGATGTGGTTAATGTTTTGTTTAGATTTAATTTGAGAGGAAACGTTTATTTAAATTATTTATTGGAATTACAAAATGCCCATATGACTGGACTAAGGCAACGTTTCGGGAGTATTGTGAATTTATTTCAAAAGAGTTTTAGACCATGTCATTGTGATACATGAAGACTGTTGTTACTTCAGCATATTCCGGATATTGGTACATGAGCACATTCAGGGACCGGAATTCATTCGGCACACTATTCTTTTAGACTTGGGATATAACCTTTATGATTATTGTGGATCTAATTCACAATACTGTAAGTTCCACTTAAATTTTCATTTTATAACTTGCAAAATTAAATTATTTGTTAAGTTTAACAAGGCTGGTTAGTTTTGCTTCCTTCTGTTATTTAGTTTAAGATGACAGAGTCGTAACAATACATACATACATACATACATACATACATACATACATACATACATACATACATACATACATACGAATTTTCTCTATTTTTAATTTATCTAAAATTTAATTATGCGACATTTAATGTAAATACTAAATGGCTTTCCACTCAGTTCTGAATACAACATGCAACAGGTGTTTCCTTTTCTAGAGTTTGGTTATGTTCCTGAGGAATTTCTTCTGCACGAATTCAGTTAAGTGGGTGTTTCCAAACCCCGAAAGAAGATCTTATAGATATTCTGTTACAAAGGCGTCTAATAATTTTACAAACTTCGTGGGGACATTTACAGAGAAACATTCCCAACATACATATTGGACTGTGTTAAGATCATCAAAATTCCTAATCAATCCTCAAATAATGCCTTTTTGAAAACATATTCAAGAATTTTCCCCCAAAATGGGTAAGAGGAAAAAAAATAAAAAAATAAACATTATTGCACATCTGCACTACCCAGAAATCAAGACTACACTGTTAAATTCATCAAAGCAGTGTGGGAGAAGAAGCAATGACAAACAACTCATAATTTCTTTTAGACAATTTTGAAATTAAATTTTCCCAAAATTCGACAGAAGAAAGGAATAACACCTTATTGCTCATCTACATTAACCAAACATCTTGTCTACATACTTTTATTAAAATCATCCAAATGCTATTGGACGGACGGATAGCCGGGCGCATGGGGCAACAAGAATATCCCCACTTTACCCTGAAGTATGGAGATAATAATAAAGCACTAGATTTGAAACAGAAAGAATTATCAGTACACATTTTTTATCTGATGAATAGGATTTTGGTTCAGACAGTTGGCCTGAATTGACAGCTACGCCCCGCATAGACTTATAAAGGTCATCTAAGCACTTCAATTTTTTTTTCTGTCTCCACTTACAGACCCCGTAGTTAAATGAAAACGGCCCCTTCAACTTGTGTTGACAATAGAGATTATCATGTGGCTCTGTTAACAGTGGCTCAGAGTAAATGGCGGAAATGAACCTTAATTCATGATAAGGCGTCTTAAAAGCTCTCTAATGTTGCATATTAAAGAACAAAATCAAGGGTATGTCAACAAGAAAAGGTTTGAAGGCACTTGGTAATACGGCAAAATTATTATTAGAGAGTGTCTAGAATAAAGAATGAGACCAGACAAATACAGCTAAGTGAATTACAAAACCAAACAGTACATGGGTTTCTTCAAAGAATGCTTGATTCTTTGGATGCATAAATTATACTGTAGCACTTTTAGATTGTAGAAACTCGTTCCAGTTTGGATTCAACAAGCACAACAGCAAAATTCTTTCATTTTGATTAAACATTCAGTGCAATACGTATTGCAAACATTTTGTCGCATTAATTCTTCTAATCAGTAAAAACATCGTACATGTATATGTTATTTCCATTAGCCATTTTGTTATTTTCTTTGAAATCAACGTTGGCATGTTTCTTTTGTTATCAACGGTTACGTAAAGAGTGGTTCACAGTGAATTTAGGGTAGATTCTTTAAGATGGAGTTTTATTATGGTTTTACAAATATTGCGTTACCATTCGTAAGTATACTAAATTTATCTCATCCTCTTTCGATAATAACTACAACAACCATAAATAAACACTTTTTTACATGAAGATTTGATGTTTATTTGCTTGACAATGATTACTTTTTGTGAATATATATATGGCAAGAGCTTTATTTTTTTAGTATATTTATGCTGTTAAAAACAAAAACAAAAACAAACAGCAATGAAACGAATGCTTCAAAAAGTAATTGACACTTTTAGTAAAACATCAAGTTACGTTAAAGTATGTAAGTAAATGTAGATGTTGCGTACTTTCTGTGTATGTTTCTCTTAGTATATTTTAGGCTAATGTGTTCGGCATGAAAACACTGGGGTTTCAGAAATAGAGAACATCGGTATTTAAGTATACCAAAGAATTAATTTGCAGGCTGTGATAAATCTTGTGGCAGTTGTTTTAAGGAGCAAGCCATTAGAAGAGCAATTTTTCCTTGTAGCAAAATCAAAGAATAATGTATATCGTTTCTACACTTTATGCAAAACAGATTTGGACGTTTTCGTAATCATTTATATTTGTTTTCCATAGTCCATATAGCAGTAAAGTGTTTAATGAATTTTAAATCCAGCAATATATCAGGGTTTTAATAGACATAGACTGGCGGTTTAAATACACAGTGATAAATGAAATAAAATTTTGAAGTTACTTATATGGAATTTTCTACTGAAAAAGTCCCCTATGATAACCTAATGATATTATTTTCAATCTGTACGGCAAATGTGTATTATTGGACACTTAGCAAAGATATGTTTATATTGCACAAGACGTTTGAAACAAGACATATCATTTCGAGTCATCGCTATTTCAGTGTTTGACTTATGAATTTCTATTAACAATGACTTTTACTTTACGCCACTTCCTATGTTATTCTGATTGAAGAGTTGGAAAGAATGTGCACACATACATTACTCAGGTATCCCTGTCTTGGGTTCAGATTTATTTCGACTGCAGTTACCAAAAGCGCGTGTATCTGAAAAAAATGTGCCACAATAATAAGTTACAACCGTAGAATAAAGAGGGTATCTTGTAATAAATTAATCATCGGGTTTTTTTTTTGCTATCCATTGTTTTGCTGAGTTAAAAAAGAAACAGCTTCCAATTCGTAGTGTTATTTCTCACAATTTGCCTTAAATGTATTATTAGGAATACTGTGGTGTAACAGTCACTATATAACATGAACAAAGAACAATATCTCTACATGTTTGAATATACTTTATATGAAAATAAACCGCTGTCATTTTGTTAATTTCGTTTTATAATCAATTACCGACCCACGTGATGCAATGGTTTAAACAGGCTCAAGACCTATTATACTTCTTTCCTTGGCATTATGCCTTTGTGGTTGATAATTTATATTGATGGCATACAGCTGAAGTGCTCTTATTCGTCCTCAAAAGCTGTTTTTCATCTCTACTTTGGTGCATCAAGACGGAATAAAGACTTCATAACTGTGTTTAAACGAAGCCCATTATTCAAAATCAAACGATCTCAAAGTTATTGTTACCTGTTATGGCTAATCGCGTTCTATTCCAAATCTATTATTAACTAGAAAAGAATATTTTTTTCAAAGTGGCGAACACACGTTATTGCTGGTTTGTGCTAGCACTTTGGCGCGACGAAAGCTTTACGTATTAAATGACTTTTTTCAACCATGCAGTTATAGTTTTCAAAAGTTAAAAAGTTTCAATTTATTAAGTATAATACCAAGTTTTAATGGAGTAACAGGGAAACGAAGATGCTAAATGTCTACTTGAGATTTTATTACATAAACATTATCTCTTATGTATGATATACGTCCAATTAGTGACATGCTCTTACATGTATATGACGTTTCTAATTTTTCTTCTTCTTCTTAATATCTTTTGGGGTGAGTTTTTCGTTAATCACTGTACGTCTATTTATCCTCCTATTTGTTTGCTTTTTGTATAAATAGATCAATCAATCAAACAGTCTGTTTCTCTATTGATCAATATATCTACCCACCAATCTTCTTACGATGCTGTGTAATATTAGTCTTCTATTAATAACCCCATGGCATACCTGTGTGTAAAAATACAAACTGAATGTAAATAAGTAAATTAAATGGTGACAATGCAACGGAGAGTCTGTATTATTGAGGTGTCTCAGAGAAAAATCATGAAAACACCTAAATGCACAAGGAGAGCAAGGAAATTAACTGGACTTCAAAAGATCCGTTTTCCTTTTCCTTTTTGTAGAAGAAAAGCAGTAAGCGAAATAGAAGCTACTGATACTTATATTTAGCAAAAGGAGGAAAAACTCATTGAAAAGAGAAAATAACTCGTTTAGAAGAATTGAGAATAAAATGAGCAGTCATAAAATTTATCTGACACGGACCTACAGTTGCTCAGCTGGTAAAGCGTCGAACTCGTAGTCCACGTCTCCCGCAATCGATACCCGCCCTGGCCTACCTGATTCGTTTGCCTCGATGTGTACTTGTGAATGACACTTATGATGTAGCCAGTAATGTGTTAAAAGTGCCGTTGCAACCAACAAAGCAAAACAAACCAAAAATGCCGACCCAACCCCCACCCCACCCCCACCTCCCATAATCTCAAGACATTAAATCGGTATATCTGTTTTCCTAAGTAAGAGAAAATAGATTTATGGATTACCTAACGGAAATTTTTAACGGGAAGAAAGAAGCGCTATTTTTGCGCCAATAGACGATATATTAGCCAGTCTACTTTACCAGCAATGACGAAGGTTTTGAATACTAAAACACGATAGGGTTAACATTTTGTTCATTTTTATATGGACTGGACACGTAGGGGCAAAGCACCAACACCTGAAAAGCACAACGGAATGAGTATTTGTAAGATGACACGGAAACATTGGCAAACAAATTTAAAAGTACTTGTCTTTATCCTTTCTATTTGTTTAAGTTCTAAGGAGGAATAATTGGTTTTAAACTTCAAATGATTCATCACAAAAGATACCCATAGCCCTGATATACATGATCTGAAATTTACTCTATCCATGAATAGGGTATACATGATCGGAAATTTACTTCGGGTCGTTCAAACTTGCAGTTGAAAATCAGGGTGGAGTCAGATATAAATGTGTATGTAGCAGTCCAATCAACAGTTCCGGAGATAGTTAGACTGGGCAGAAATATTACGTTTGCATTTAAAATTCATGTCGACTCTATGATGTTTAAAACTTGCTTTATAATATTATTATTAATATTTTGTTTTTCAAACGGTGAGTCTTATACATCCCTCCTCATTGGATATGACACCTAACCGTGGATAGTAAGGCTTCTTGTGCTTGACTCATAATCCGCCAGAAGGTCTGGGTCTATGCAGTTTGTTAAGAGGAATCAGTAGAAAAAGCAACATAGACACTGATCTGCCGTCGCATTCTGCAAATACAGATCAGGGCCTGTGTTGTTTGCAGATGGGCTCTACTTATACGCGATTATAAATGGTATATGATGAAAGCTATATGCATAACAGTGAGAACAGAACACTTTGTCTTGTTGTTTAACATACAGGCTGAATCCGTAATTAGTCCTTACGTGTCGGATTTTTGCATACAAGACCCCTAAATGTTCAATAATTAAATTATGCATCAAAACATTTTGTTCCAATCTTTATAAACAGCTTAAAGGGTTAGTAAACTGTAATAATGAACGACAGCGGGAAGTATAGTTAATTAAAGTTAACGTGCATCTATGTCATAACCCGTTTTTATACAAATCGTAATTAACAGATCATGAAAGGGAAATGGGCGGAAGATGGAAATTAAAAGAAGTTTACCGCAAGTTTTGCTGCTTTAGGAAATATTTACGAAGATCTTAGATAAATATCTAATCATACCAGCTACACAACGATTCGTGACAAGCTTACTTTTGTTAACATCACGCGATATATCTGTAAAACAGCTAACTCAATCTTTTTTCTCCTTTATGATCATTGGGACTGTAATATAATTCGGATTCCGCGGTGTCTGTCTCGAGACAAAAAGTAAATTGATCTAAGATAGTAAACTCAGACACCCATTTATATATGAAACATTTCTATTATGACCTCAGTGGATACCACTTTTGATTTTTAATTAATAAATGTAACTATATTTTACGTCTTCTGAAAATGGTATAATGACATTGTCAGGTATTTTAGAATATAAATGCTAACATATTGACTAAATTTAAACGCTCATGTTCAGCTATTTAAAAACGAATTTAGGTTAAAGTATTAACATTTCAAATTTCGATGTTGAACAGTTTGCAATTTATTAATAAATTTGTTGTGTCCATGAGAATGGTTTTATGTTCATTGTATGTTTACTATACACTGTATTCAGTGTGATGAATAGACACGAAATTATTCATTACAACTACCCCCAACACACACAGACAGACATACACGCACTTAGTGACCATTTTAAGGTTTGAGTTTATGACGTATACAATGAAATTCTATTAAACTTTGATTTGTTTACTTTTCACAGATCTTAAGGCCTGTTAATAAACTGTTAATTTTCTCTTTTTTGTTTGCAGAAAAAATATAAATCCGCCAGTAAGAATAAGATTTTAATATGTAATCTTAAATCAAGAAAAGAATAAATCGGACAATTAAGAATGAAGTTTCATGATAGAGTAATGCATCTGTTATTGGCGGATTTTATACTTTTCCAGACAAAAGTATTATATATAATCTGTTGGATAAGTTATATGCAACTTATTCAAAAGTTGTGTAGATACAGTACACGCCAAGAGTTTTCAATTTTATTCTAAATATCTGAAGTAAAGGATTATTTGTTGAGAATTCCATTTCCTACCTTTAAAATCTTATTTAAATATAAGCTGTCAAAAGAAACACCTTATGTATAATCCATTAATTTAGAATTTGAAATTGTGAATAATTACCTAAAAACACTTTCAGCAATGAGCATATAAGTTTCAAAATAAACTATTTTATATCATAAATAATGACTCAAATCAATTTTATTTTATATCCTAAATACTGACGTGACTCAGGGGTTTTTTTACAAACTAGTCAATGTAATACTAATATATGAGGCATATACAAAATACAAGCACTGCTTCAAAAATCATGTAAGTAATCAGTACGAGAGAAATGACATAGATCGTTAGTTTACGGAGGATTGTGTATGAATATGCTAACATTTCTTTCAAAGAATTCACCTGTACTTTGGAACAGACGTATTGTATCACCCTATTTCAAATCAAAGGAATTTTAAGACATTGTGCATTTCTAAGGAAAATAAAATTAAAGTAACAGAGCGTTAGACATGCAATTTAACACTAATTGTTTTGCCAATGGATAACTTAAATGTGAATGCATAATACAGAAACATACATGCTTTTAAAAATAAGGCTACTTTTCACAACCTGCCATCTATACTGGAGCAATAAAATAAAATGTGAAAAAAATGATTGGTTAAATCTGGCACCTATTATCGTTTCTTATTAATGAAAATATTGATTCACTGGTCACACAATGTTACAACGAATACTTTCATGTTGCTACCACATTTTTACAACATAAGCTTCATATTGTTTGTGTAAAAATATGTTGACTTCCATGATCATCAGGAAACGCATTCTTTACAATCTTTACAGGAAATAATAATGACCTTTGCCATCACAATTAAATTGTGAACATTGTACTTGAATGACATGTCAGTCTCCCATCATTGTTCTTGGTATAGATAACCCATTCCCATAATTAGTTTCATACATCTTTATAATTCAAAATGTTTTCTTTGACAATGTTTTCTTGAATTATATTATTTTTTCTTATCAAACGTTCTAATAAAATCTACGCCAAAAGACTTGTTCTGGAAATACTAAGTATCCCAGTTCTACAATGTTTTATAGTCTATCAAAACCTCTTTCATCTTGTAAGAAAGACAATTATCACTTATATCTCCAGGTTTGATCTTATTTTTGCATTTCTCTGAAACATTCTTTGAAACAGCAAAATATGAAGCCGCTTGTCTTTGGCAGTATAAAATATTTATCCAGGAAACTGCAGGATGCTGATGCAGAACAATTTAAATTGTCTCTTGCTTTAGAAGTTACATTATAAACTCCCAGCTGATTGAATGGAAAATTAAGATCAAGTAATGATTAATAAATATTCTGTTTTCTTTCTTAAGGGTCTTTGCATCAATTATCATCATGGGATGAGATGATTGGAGTTACTTGCAGTGCTATTATGCTTATTGTAGATTCATTTGCATCTTGATGGCTTAAATGTGACGAGGCTATTTGCACGGCATCATCATGCCACGCAAGTGAGGAGTCTAAAACCAGCTGATAATGAGAAATACACAATATACTCATGATAAACGTAACTGTTCCTGCCATCCAAAAACAAAATCTAATTTTCTCAAAGTCAAATGTATTGTCCTTAATTAGAGATGTTGAATTTACTCGCAGCCTCTTGTCCCTTGAGATGTATCCCATAATACAACAGCATCTTTAACCCGAGCTTCTTCTGCGATCCGGAGAATTCAAATGCATCGCTAAATTGATTTATCCTTTCTCTTGGTTTTCTGTCTATATTAACTAGCAAATATTTAAAATGTGCCACAGACTATGTCTTCTATTTTAGGATTGCTTTAGTTTTATCTAAGAGAAGACGAAATATCTATGTCATTTTACTGCCAAACGAAGAGACGTTGCCAAACGAAGAGACGTTTTCAATCATATTGGATGGTTTTTAAAAAAAAGTTCGCCAAAGAATGCAAAACGGTAAAAAGCTTCTAAGGAGATGCGCAAGAATATATTATTCTATTAAACTATGTTATCGTATTATTATTACGGTATCATACAGATGCAATGAATATTTTTGTGAGCATTATTTTTTGTAGTTCTTAAAAAATTAACATTTTTAAAAGGAGTTCTAATCTTTATTATGCATCTGAGATAAGTCGCATTTTAGACAATGACACTATGCGTATGGCATTCCAATGTATGGTTCGTGGAGACCACGAGTTAAGAAAAAAATGGTAGTCCATGAATTAAAGTCAAACAAGAGTAAAATTACTTTTACTAGTAGATAGGTTGATCACAGGTTTAGAGATACCGGTATTATTAATATAATCTACATGAATTTTGTTTTCTTTATATTTTAATCAAATTAGATTCATTGAAAGTACCAAATTTTCTTTGTAAAATGATATATATTCATTTGTTCTTTTTGCCGTAACGAAATCCGATTGAGCTTGTATCAACAGTTATTGCTCATTCTCCTCCCAACAAGTCCTTGATATCAACAGTATATTGCTCATTCTCCTTCCCAACAAGTCCTTGATATCAACAGTATATTGCTCATTCTCCTTCCCAACAAGTCCTTGATATCAACAGTATATTGCTCATTCTCCTTCCCAACAAGTCCTTGATATCAACAGTATATTGCTCATTCTCCTTCCCAACAAGTCCTTGATATCAACAGTATATTGCTCATTCTCCTTCCCAACAAGTCCTTGATATCAACAGTATATTGCTCATTCTCCTTCCCAACAAGTCCTTGATATCAACAGTATATTGCTCATTCTCCTTCCCAACAAGTCCTTGATATCAACAGTATATTGCTCATTCTCCTTCCCAACAAGTCCTTGATATCAACAGTATATTGCTCATTCTCCTTCCCAACAAGTCCTTGATATCAACAGTATATTGCTCATTCTCCTTCCCAACAAGTCCTTGATATCAACAGTATATTGCTCATTCTCCTTCCCAACAAGTCCTTTATATTAGTATTTGCCTCTACGTCAGTACAGATTTTTATCTACATCTGGAGATTGTATTGCTTTCTGCGGAATGGGCTTTTTGATAGTCACTTGATATGACAATCAGATTACCAGTTTTTCTTATCGGTGGCACGAGTAAGCAAAACAAGTGCGTTTTAAAAATATGGTAAAAGGTTTTTTTCTGTGTGTGTAGCTCAACTGATAAAGCATGTGAAAAAAGGCATGATATTTAACTGAATTAATAAAACGACAATCAAGGATTGTGCAATATTTTATAACAATAATCTAGGTACTGACTGCAGTTTATATTTGTTAACACATCACATTCTTGACAATGACAATGAAACTACAAATACAAGACGTACATTTCTCCGAAATTCAGTAATATTCAGGCAATGATAGGGATAGAAAGTAAGGAAAACTAGATACGGTTACAGAGTAATTCATTTTTATTTAAAGAAAATGCAGCAGAATGTTCTAAAAGTTAAAACTACCTTATGCAACAGCATATATGAAATGAATAAAAGAAATACAGTTATTAAATTGTTGTTTCTGTTCGTCCTTTGAGTTCGAAGATGACCTTGACATCACAAAGTGGTTTCGTTTATTTGATTAAATGATGGACTGATATCACTTTCGCCCATTCAGCATGCCGTAGATCTTCTCTGGTAGTCGCTCGTCGGACAACCTGGTGATGAGTCCTGTTTTTCATCTGTGATTTCGTCAGCAGAGTGTGGACGCTTGAAAAGTCTGCTCATGTGAGAACCTCCGTGACTGGGACCCTGTCCTGCCATTTTATCGTCATCATTTTCCGCGGACAGCCTTTGAAAAACAGTCTGGCTTCTTGACATAGAGACTTTACACCGTCCAGGTTCTGCATGCATACAGTACAGCCGGGAACACAATGACTTTGCACACTTTACGTTTTGTTTGCGGACTGATCCCTCTGCGCTCCCACACGTTTGAGCGTATTCTGCTAAAGGTCGCACTAAATTTAGCTATCCTGGAGTTGGTTTCGTCATCGATATTGATTGCACGTGACCGCGTATTACCGAGATAGGAGAACTTGTCTACTGCTAGGAGGGATTAAACATTTACACTGATGGTAGGCTTTACGTTATGAATTCTTGGTGCAGGCTGGTGGATCATTTCTGTCTACTGTGTACGGATTGTGAGCCGAAATTGTCACAAGCTGAGCATCTCTGTCTCCTTTGTACTGATTATGAGATCCAAATTGTCACAAGCTGAACAGAAATGGCCATACCAGTTGCATGACAGACTCAGATCTGGCATCCTGGGAACAATTATCATCAAATAGGAGATCACAAACTGTCACATACTGTAACTTCGTCTTTGCCCCGTAGTCTCATCAGATAGAAGAACTTGTCATCAGTCCGTTATCTGATGTAAATCTAAGTGTCATATTCATGGAAGGAATCAGTATGCAGGACAGAGAACATCAGTCTAAGGGGGTTGGGGACATCACACAGCCTTGCTTGATTCCACTGGTTACTGTTAATGGTTCAGATGACTCACCGTCGATTACAACCCTAGTGAACATGCCAGCATGGAAATGCCAAAAGATTACGATGATTTTCTCTGGGAAACCAGATTTTGCCATGATCTTCCAGAGGCCCATTCCCCCACGACTGACTGTGTTAGAGTATGTTATCAGGAGGATGAATGAATTAGGTTGGAGTTCTGTTCCTGTCATTTCATCTGAAACTGCCTGTGGTCCCTTGTCCTTTCCTGAAACCACACTGACTCTCAGGCAGGTTCCTTGATCCATATGATGCACAACGCGATTTAGCAGAATTCTGGCGAGTAGTGTGCCGCCTACTGACAGCAATGCAATGTCCGATGATTGTTCCGTTGTTTTGTTTTTGTCTTTCCGCTCATAGAAGGGAACAAAAGATGCATCCTTGTACTCCTGAGTTACATTGCCGGAAGAGTTCAGTCTGTTTCTGTACCATGTGCGAACATTCGGCTTTTGAGACTCCTGCTGGTATTACACCTGCCATTTGAAAGCTGGTAAATTGCTTTCAGGTTTAGTCAGCAGTGAAGGATCAGCAAATGATTTGTTGATTTTTCCACTTGAGCATTCCACCATTTGCAACCTCACTGATAGATGATTGCAGAATGATGATGTTGGTGACGTGTTCAGTCAATTCCTGAAGTATCTTCTCTTTGTCAGTTTAGTGCAGTGCAGTCCGTACTCAGTACTGGTTATATTCCTGATGACTGTAGCTTGTGGATTGTCTCCAAAGTATCATAGGAATATTTCATTGCATTCCTGTCTGCGTAGGACTGGCTCTCATCTGCCTTGTTGCTCAGCTATGAGTCTTGCGACTATCAGTTTTTATTGGACAGTCCTATTGATGTTATTACAGCTGTCTTCTTAGATGATGAAGTGCTGTCTTCTAAACAAAGTATTTGTAGCTTTTGTTTTTCATTCAGTAGTCCTGTATTGCTGCATTGTTCCCATCAAACAAATGTTCGTATCGAACCAATCTTGATGTTTATATGTGGAGTGATCGAGGGTGTTGGATGCAGCTGAATACACATAGTCTCTGAAGGATGCCCAGTTTTCCACGATATTCTTGGAGTTCACATCAAATGTTTCTAATTATATGCACTATTCATCAGTAATTCCTGTTTCAAATTCTTCTCTTTCAATTTGGAGATATTGAATTTTCGGGGCGCTCTTTGCGAGTATTTAGGTTCACTGATTCTTTTCTGGACGTTGTTTAGATGATCGAAAATAATGTATTTAGTTACATCCCGTTTAGATCCACAGCATTCTTTTTATGGACAACAAAGGCTAGCATGCGTTACACTCTCGACAACCTATATCAACATCACAGAATAGTCAACATCACATAATACAATAATGACATTGATATCTGTATCAATTTAAGAACGCTAGATGGGAAAGAATGCTGCAAAAAACAATCTGATTATTTGATGGCGTAAAATATATATTGCAGTTATTAGTAAACTAAACAGAACTAAAATTCATTGATAATAATGGAACTAGGTATGTATATTTATCTTTTTTATATTTTATAACTGACTAACGTAGAACTCATTGGTAAAATTCGATAAGGGTCCCAATTATTTTAAAAACTTTAAGTGGATGACATACATGCCTTAAGCAGCACTAGTGTATATATTCTCAATCAATTAAAACAAAGAAGTAGACTGCTGTCATATTCAAGGTTTCTTGCTGGAGAAGGACTGGTGATGAGCTACGTTATAGATTTTCTTAAATTTGGTCCGCATTATTCATTGCTCCATTGTGAAAAACTTACAATGATTTAACTATCCTCTTCGTTTTCATACAGTGTAAATAAATAATGAATTTCGACAAACTGAATAACTCTTGAATCACTGGGGCCAGATTTATGTTGTCTTAAGTTTTATATAATTATTACTATACAGATTTAAAATAAATATTTATAAACTGTCCACTACAGATTATAATTGCTTCAAGACATTTAGTTATTTGTATTTTGTTCACCACATTTACCATATGACACTGGTGTTTCATTTGTAAGTTCCCACATTTTAAGAAATTATTTAATTGAAAAAATTGCAAACTTCGTTGAGCTAAGCTGCTCTGTAAATTTGATAATAATGTGTTGTTTTATAAAGGAAAATGCAAATTAAATTAAGATAATGATCCAAAAAGTAAATGTTGAATATTTTACAGAGTATCAGAACAATTTAGTTGAAAAATCCAACTAAGAATTACTTCTTACCATCTGTATACAATTCTGATGGAAATACGGGGTAAAAGAACGACACATGCAACCTATAAAAGGATCAGCTAAAACAAGAAAGAGTAGTGCAAGGAAATTTCGATACTGGAGGATGATTGTGAAATAATTTCCAAATAAGCGAAGAAAACAAGAAGCTTGTGAAAAATATCAGAGTAGAAAAATTGAACATAAGAATTACAAGAACCAATGCAAATTGGGTAGAAGAATAAGAAAAACCATCAAGGTGGTTTTGTTTTTTGAAGGAATTGATTATTTAAGCAAAACTATAAAGCAATAGTAGAGGAAGATGATAATCTCAAAATAAATTGGCTTCAAATAGCGACTGCTCATAGCTTTTCTAATTCGCAGCATTATGTACTCTAGCAAGCAAGCTCTCGATGATACTGATTGGTATAGAGCAGCCACCCCATCCCCACCCCATCTAACTCGAAACAAGCCATAGTAGGCAAAGCAATACACTGCCGAAACAAAATTTACATAATAACTGTAATCACATACTTCAACAACATATAAAAAAACTTTGACCAGTATACTAGCTGAAATTGGTGCTGTAACACCTTACTCCAGATTAGGCGTTGGGATCGTCCATAATCATGTTATGACAACATCACCAGTTGGATCCTGCCAATCAGTCATGTTTAAATCTTAAACCGATAAATAAGTTGCAACCATGATAACAGCATAACCTATTTCAAAGGAGTAAGATGAGACCCAAATCACTTCAGAATCCGACACTGGCCAGGAACGTTGCACTATTTATGAGAAAAAGAACTGTTCTAAAACGGACAACGCATTTACATACACTGTTCTTACAATAAAATAGTAGCATTTAGAAGTGGCTACGTTCGGGCTTGAATATTCTCCACAAATGAAATGACAGTTTCTATCGTGGTGTCTGCTTCGGGTGCCAGCTGAATAAACTTGCTGGTCTGCAAACGTGGCATGATATCTGATAAAAAGTCTTTACGCTACAGATATACATTTCCTTTATCAGAATATTAGGCTGCAAGCATTTCCATGTAGAGACTCGGATTACAACCATCACTCAGTTGAAGTGACAGTATTCAAAATATGAAAAACAGAGTTATAATCAGAGTGGAAAATAATTTTCTTATTTGCCAACTCCTCACCCCAATTGTATAAAGAGACATTGATACGAAACATTTGAAATATTGTGATGTACCTTTATATATGTCATTGACCATTTACAGGGATTCATCAATAAGTGTACTGAATTGATACATTAAGGTTAATAACATCGTTTATCAAAGTACCAGCAGGATACGATGTATGATTCTCTTTTAAAGGGAATCGACCAAACGGTGATACCCGTAACGCAGAAATTAATCGAGTATTAAAAGTGCTGCTATGCTACAATAGTGTACTTTACAACTGCATACTCATTTTCTTTTATTGATTTTATTATATTCGTTTGTTACTGTAGGTAATCTCAAACAGTTTTAATGTAGTTTAAGCCCAGACTGAAAACCTTACAAAAGTACAATGACACCATCTTGGTCTGAGTAACAATTTAATTCTTCGTAAATCGCTACTCTGACTGGAGATCTACCAATATCATATAATTTCATTATTCTTGCAACTGTTTATGAGTCCTCGTTTTTTGTATCTAACAAACAAATTATGTACCTTGGAATCAAAGAACTGCCCCCTTTTTACTATGAAACGAACCAAGTGATTCTTGATTGTCTTTTTGAACACCACTAATTTGTGAGCTTGGGAAGGGAACATACTATATTGCGAACTGCCTCATATCGTGCAAGAATGCTTGCATTTGCAACTATACCAACCATAATAACATTAATTAAAATCTTTATACAGCTAAAAGGACCATAGCTATTGTTACATGTAGGCTCGTACAATAATAACATGAGAAAAGAGTGAAGTCAAACAAGCTTTGTATATTTTAACAAAATAATTTATTTCCCTAGAAAACAATGTAAAAATTGGAAATAGGACTTACGGTTTGTGAATATAATCCAAAATTTAATCCTAAGAATGAAAAATACAAGTCCCAACACTAAACAGTTCTAACAAAATCCTGGTTCGAATCTCGATGAAATTCCAATATGGAGACTATGACGTCAGATTAGACCGTTGTACTGGTGGTAACAGATCCTTGATTGAATCACAGTTTATGTTTCCTTATAACTCCAGAATAAATTTCCACCGAATTTCTTTCTCCCAGAATTTTTTTATAAAACAAAGTACACTTGTTTTGTTTTCTAGAGAATAAATTATTAAATTCCAAAACCAAAAGAACTTCAAAAACAATCTGGCTTCAACAATTGAAACCTCTCGAGCCCTCAAGGTTTAAAATACAACTGAATAAATTTAATACCAATTGGCTGTTTTTAGCCTCGATTTTAGGTCACATGGTAGTCCACGTGATAGGCTGCATGATTTACTAATTTGAACATCGCAATAAAATAAAATGTCGTTTGTCACGTATGCAAGAATAGCCCTATCTATGTACCAAATTCTCACTCTGAAAATATATAAAATAGAAAGGCTGTTTACAATCCAGTTAATACGTTGGCCGAAATGACCTTGGAAATAGCCAATCGTTGTCACTTGATGTTTACAAAACTGTGTACCAGAGTGAGCTAAAAATAATGTTTCTGAAATAAGTTTTATGTTTTAGATAAACAGCATTTACTGAAAGAAAATATCGAATCCCGTAAAAATAATCATTACAATAAAATGTAATGAAACAAAAAATAAAAAATAAAAAAGAATTTTAAAACTAACACGCAAGCAATTTAATTACATATACGTAACACTATACATGAAGATCAACCGATTTTTTTAAAGGGAGATATGTTGATGAGAATATTAGGAATCTATATGATGTCATTCTTTTACCCTAGAAAACATAAAATGTCTAATCAGTTCCTTTTAATTGATTTAAAAAAGCATTCGATTCTGTTACAGGATTGTAATTAAATGTTATAATTTTGATGAATCGGTTATAAAATGAATTAAACATTTTTATTGTAACATCAAATCAATTATAATTATTAATAGAAGAGTATAGAAAGATGGTATAGACAAGGCGACCATTCCTCTGGCCATGTCATTATTGTATGTGCAGAGATAACGACTCACATGAAAGGAAAAACTAAGTATATTAAATTGATGAAAGAATGTAACTGAATTCGACAATAATGCACGACTTTCTCTTGATTGTTCAGACAAGTATTTAAAATCTGCTTTGAATATTTGGTTACACTATTTTAAATTCTAAAGTCTTGTTATTGATGTAGTCAAAAAGAAATAGTTTGGTTTGGAAGCAGAACAGCAGCAGTGTGTTGTGACAAATCATAGCTCCAGAAAGATATCTATGTTAATGATTGCATTAATGAATATGGTTCCTGGATATGTTTTTCGGTAACTTTAAAAGCAGATTCTCATTTAGAACCAAAATTTTATATTTTCCAAGTATACTAACCGCTATAAAATCGTACAGAAAAAAAAATGTCTTTTTCTGAGATTAGTTAACATAAATGTTCTGGCTGATGTTATAGCAAAAAGTTAAAAATGATGTAAACGGTTTTATGTAAAGTTAATAAATGACAAAAAACGAACTTCTTTAAGGAAATGGAATGTGCAGTTAAGCAATATAAATTTGAAAATTGGCATCAATTCATTATGTTTCTATATAAAACCACAAAGTGCCCAAAACTGAAATGGATACAACTGAAGAATGTACACAGAGCCTTGCTTACAAATACGTGACGTAATATTGTCACAAAATGATCTTTCTTCTCTGTGTATGTTGCATTTCGCCTGTTCTTGCGTACTCATATAGCACATGCAGTTTCAAATGGCATGTTACAATGGATCGAGAGTAAGTGCAAACACACCAACAAGTTAATTTTCTCTGAGAAAAATATAATATTCTGAATCAATGCGGAAACTAAGTTTCATGTAAAATAAATTTACTTTTTTCTTAGCAAAATAAATTTGTCAAAAATAAATGTCGATATTGCAAAAACAGGCACAGCGTTCAGTTTTAAAAAGTTGCATTTTTTTCAATGTCGAAAAATATACAATGCATACATGCATTATAAAACAATATTATTTGATAGTTAATAGTTATTATACAACCAACTGATTTGTTGTTATACCAACAAATGAATGATTAAATTATCATATATTCACAATGTCTGTTGGTGTATAAAGTAAAAACAAGTTAGTTTTTATTCGAAAAAAGTTATTTATTCTTTTCCTCATGCCATATATGATGACACATTTAACTTGCCACGCATTTTTTTATATAAACTTTTCCTTGATTAATTGAGGCCAAACACCTGTATCATATCTGGATGTTCATAAGACAGTTTATACACCGAAACAAAAGTATATATACTGTTTTTGTAGCATACTATTGTCATAAACTATTGTCATTTGCCGTATCTTATGCAAAATATATAATTTGTACTCAAGTTCATTACTCATTTTCACTTTTTGTAAATCTGGAACAAACAAAAGAACTCTTTACATGAATGTGGATTGTTATGCTAATGTCTGTAGCATGCGAAATTGTTCATCGTAAGAACTCCGCCCAAATCATTTCCTTCTTATCTCTGTTTATTTAACAAGCTAAATCTATTGAAACAGTTCAGATACTTTTTTAGAGTGCTTTTGCAAATAAATGTGAACATAAATAAAAAAAATAGGTATGTTTTCCCTTGTGACCATGGGTCTTGATTCAAACAACTCTGTGTCACTGAAAATTAGTATCACACCTCAACACAACTCTTCCAAGTCAGCATTCTGTTTCAAACGTTAGTAGTGATTATTGTATTGATTAGTCCAAATATTTTGCCTCAGCGATAAAGGGATATGAGCCCTGATGTCATCACCAATACACCTAGTCGTATTTAGATCAGTTGACACTAAATTGCTCTAATGTAAGGGTACGTAGCAAATAGCCAGAATCGCAAAAAAATGTCTTTCATTTCGGTCTCACACACACTATCAAGATAAATGATACTTCCACGAGGGGTTTATTAACACTTTTTGAGCATGTGGGTTGACTTCAACCTCTTCCATATTGGATGAAAGTTGTACAAAGCCTGCCTGATTCGGCAGGTTGCTGTCATGGCGGCACAAAATGTGCTGCGCTTGGCTTCTTTACCGCCAAGTTAGTGTGCTTCATACATCTTCTAACCTTTTTTGGGGAGGGGGGCACCAGACAGATGCTCGGTGGCTCTTTCACCGGCCTTCCCACTTCGCGTAGCGCCCTGTGGTATAGCCCAGTGACGTTTCTGTCTCCTACATCATCCATGTGCAGATCCCCTGTCCTTGTTATCTAGAAATAAAAAGAAGTGTAATTTTGTTAGGTCATTTTGGATTCCAGGTCTTTAGTGTTGATTAATATCTTTATAAGCTCCAAAGAGATAGATACTATTTGAGAAATCCTTAGATTTCCATTTTAAGTTTTTATCATCTCCACTCTTGAGGGGTCGAGAGATGGGACCGGATCATCAGCCCGAGCACAGGCCGGTACCTGCCCCTAATGGGCCGTAAACCGAGATCCTCTCCCATCTCCTGCCCCCTCTTTTGTGGCGACTAACGTTTATAGAGTAATCAGGGACAGGTTATTTGCGTATTACAATAATCTGTCCACATTTCATCATAGTTTTTATAAAATTTATCATTTCGAATAATGTTTTTCTGTCAAATTTTCCATCCAAAAAGAGTAATCTATTTCTATGGAACTTTTCTGTATTAGTAATTTTATTATCATGTCTCTTTCTTTCCTTCTATTTTTGCATTCAATAATTACATGTTGTTTTGTAAAGTCGCTAAGTTTGCATAAGGGACACTTGGGCATTGTTTTAATCATGCCTTTTCTTTTTGCCACCTTCCCGTTAACCATACATTGTGTAGATATTTAAATACTATACTTTGTAACTTTAGAGATTTAATATTCGTCCAGTTTTGCCATGTCCTATCCCATACCACCCCACAATTTTCCCGTTCCACTTTGCATCTGTATTCCTTGTATATTTCTCTCTTAATAATTGGTACGTTACCTTTTCCCCTACATTCCATATTTCTTTATCATCCCTGTATTTAAAGACTAAATCTTTTATATATTTGAACTTTTTTGCCACTATTAAATTTGTAACCAATGAATTATTCCTAAAGATATCCTCTCTGTTTCTAATTATAAAACCAAACCAATAAATATATAGCGCTTCCCATGGTATACATGGAATCGCTTTTACTTTTTTTAAAACGATTTATTATGTTGGCCTCCTGTATCCATTTTAGGTTTGGTAGTGCTAGTCCCCCCCCCTTTTATTTTCTCTATACAGAGTTTCTTTCTCAATATAGTGCAGTTCATATCCCCATATATAGTTTATTATTTCATTATCCATACTATTTAATAAGCCTTCTAACGACCCTTGTGCTTTTCTTGACCGTCCTCTATCTTTGATTGGTGTAAGATCAAACTTTAATATGTGAACCAAAGACTTGTGTGATTTTCACGTTCCTGATACTGGACAAGAGGACGTCGTATATACCGAACTTAGTAATGTGAAAAATAATTGGCTAGGTATATCCGACAACTCAATTTATACGGTTAGTAGTGCTTACTGAAATGAAATTGTACTTCCCCAGTCTATTCAAATCTTGGAGACAAACATAATGAAATTGGCAAATAAATCCATTAAACCTTTCATTTATTCTAAGCTAAACTGCATATAGAAAAACCAATACATCCATTAATTTCTATAGTTTTAAACAGATTTTCTTCCCTTGTACTGTTTATATCAATTTCGCTAGAAAAGGTTCCGATATTTTAACCCTATCTGCACCTTGGCGTATCGAGCAGATATTTCTGTGCTTCGGGTCTGTGAATTTCATTGGATGCGACGGCAAGCCACCGCATCTCATCAAAATTAAGCTGTTCAAATTTGAGCACAGTTCCTACATGATGGAGACAAGGAGAGCACACAACAAGAATGGACTCATAAAATAAGCAATTTTTCACTGCCGATCTGTGTTTGTGCAAATACCTTTCACTCAAATAAACATGTAATGGCTACTCCCTGACACGTAGTCAGACTTTCGATGTTAAAATTACAAAGTATCTTTTTGAAGGCAATTGCCTCTCAATTTTCAACACACCACGGTTAAACGCTATTGGTTAGTCGGCATTACATACTAAGGGAGACAACTCATGAAATCCAATAGATGTCGCTAGGACAAAGCACTAAAATATCTGTTCGCTCCGTCAAGGTGTAGATACAGTTAACATATCGGAACCTTGGCAAGCGAAGATGCGTTTATGTCTACGAGTAAAGTTCTTACGTAAAAAGTTAATGTCTGATATAGGTACAAATGTCAGACCCGTCAGTCCTTTCCAGTTAGAATTTTTTTTTTTTTTTTTTAAACAAATGAAATAAAAAATTGTATAAGATACTTTTGAAATAAGAACTCAAACCAAAAAGTGAAACAAAATGGATGGAAATATTGAGTCTGAATATGGATTGTTGGCCACAGTTTGTTCGTAAATATAATAATAACAACAACAAATTAACAAAGATTTGAATTGTTGACAGTGGGACGTAAACGTTATCAAAGAGGCCTAGCTATAGGAAAGCGGTTAGCAGCTAGGAAAAAGGCATTGATTTATTTTTAATTCGATGTTGTGTATCAGATTCAGTTTGTGAATTGGCCACATTGGCTTAGTTTTGTCGAGTTACGATAAGACAATATCGGACTTAACAAGAGTGGGAATATTGTTCGACGCCAGAAAAGAAAAACAACCTGATACAACACTCCCTCGATAACTCGCGCCCCGATAACTCGCGAGCCCGCTTATAACGCGGGGTCAGGCGTGGATCCCAATTTTTAAACCAGAAAATACCCAAAAAATTGATTCCTATTGGTTGAACTTGAAGAAAATCGCGATCGAAATTGGTAACGGAAACTTGATATACCGCTCGTTTTATCGTCGAAAACGGTAGATAGGACCTTGAAATTTAATCAACATTATGAAATAACGACTTTTAATAAGAAGTCATATAATTTGTTACATTTTCTTTTCAAACGACATTCTTAGTAAACCGCAATTAACAATATTCAAGGACATTTCGATCAATGAAAATGTCACTTACGCCAAGTGGAGGCAGTACTTTAATAAATAAATACCAATTAAATACATTTGTTTATCAATTGAAATTTGTGTTCTAGTTCTATCTTTTAGTTCCTTTTAAGTGTAATCATCATAAATGCAATGTGTCCTCTTGTAATTAAACGTAAAATGTGTCAATCTACTGTAACAGCTATGTCCGCGAGCGTTTCGTTGAGAACCTAATTAAGTGCCCACCGTGTTTTGATATCGGACTAGTGGAAGCATCTGTTGTATTGTTGCACTAAATAAAAAGAGGGCCTCCTTTTCTATTATCACGGTAATTACGTCTTCTGAATCAAATAAAGCAGGTGGAATTAAAAAAGAAAAGTCAAAAGGTATACAAATCCTACATGCTTAAGAACCAGCGGCACCAGTCGTATGTCTGGTAACTCATTTCAATTGATCAATCGAACACTGTGATACATTTTATTGTGTACATATCTAATTAGACTACCTTAAACATTACCTACTCAATCATAAATTTGATTAAAGATAGCAAGGCAGCCAAACGAAATGAGTACTTCGTAAAATAATGAACTTTGTTTCACAGATACGGACCGTTGTGGGAAAAACGAGTTTCAGAGAATTCGCACGTAGAGATATCGTCAAGCATGATAAGAAGTTTCACTATTACTTTTGCAATGAAATAACGGCAAGAGTATTTTACTAACTGAAAAATACAAAAATTGAGTTTCGACGTAGACGATTGTCTGACGAAATAAATGTTACGTCTTTTTGATCAAACGGAATCTTGTTTGGTAGAGTATCAACAGTTAGTCTGGGTCCCTGCTTCGTACACTCCTAGTTTCGTGAAATACTATTACACAACCCTCCGGGAACCAGACTAATCAACAAAACAAAAAGCCGTGACATAATACACAAATGTTTTCGCATACCGTGTTTGGTTCTTGAAACCAGTTGCAATCGTGTTATCGATCTTTCAGATGTTGGACATTTTGAAATTAAATGTGATATATAGATAATAACGAACAACTTCGGGGGCCCCGAGTGGCCGAGTAGTCTAAAGCGCTCTCCGTTACGGATCACTGCCATCTCACCTCTGTCTGCGTGGGTTCGAGTCTCGGATTCGACGAATGTGGATATGTGAGAAAGCTTGCCAGTAGCTTCTCGTGGGTCGGTGGTTCTTTCCGGGGATTTCCCGGTTTCTTCCTCACTATTAATACTGGCCGCCATGTACAGCCTATCGTGTGCTGAAAAATGGCGTTAAGCCCTACAACAACAACAACAACAACAACGAACAACTTCATCAGAAAAAGCGCTTTATTTACGATTTTTCTCGACTCGATTATAAAACGAGGATTGAGCCACTAAACAACCCAGTTCCCCTTCCCCCCAACCCCAACCACGCGGTTTTCTGGATGTCTAGCG
>JAECUM010033357.1:0-12240 GCA_016617855.1 Megalonaias nervosa
AATTTAGTAGTGTATGATGATGTTATGCTGGACAAACAATCAAATCCAGCTAGAATATTTTCACGAGGTAGACATAAAAATACAGACGTGATTTATGTTACACAGAGAGATACACAAATTCCAAAAGTAATCAGAGACAACTGTAATATTTTGGTTGTGTTTAATGGCGTAGATAATCATACGCTGCAGAATATTTATTATACTTGGTGTTCAGGCGACATGGACATGAATAAATTTAAAAATTTCTTTTCAAAAACACAAGCTGCTCCCTTTGGTTTTGTAACGATAAATTTACATGATCCTAGGTCAAGATATCGTAATGGACTTGATATAATTTTTGGATAAAAATCATAGCAGCAGAGAGGGTGAATGACATACGTACGTGACCAGATTGTGAAAAAATCTGGTCAATTAAAGAAGTTTTCATTATTAAGGCAAAAATGTTTTTTTTTTTCAGGGAACCCTTAATTTTCAAAAATAAGGTCTCTACAAAGTTGTAGGGTTCACCTTCTCTGCTGCTGCTTGTAGACTCCTGGCTTGTTAAAGTACATATTTACATACCTCACCTTTATGTAAAATTGTTCACTTTCTGTAGCATACAGAAGACAGCAACAGTGAACAGTGACTAAACTTTCTATTCATTCTTCAGAATTTATTATTTTCCTCACATTGAGAAATGAATTAAAGGGAGGTAAATAACTCTGATGATTTTTTAAAAATAGTTTTTAAAGAATATTACTTTGCATCTTACATGCAAAAGAATTGGATCCAATTTACTTTTCTTTACAGGAAGTTCAGTGAACGCTTATCTTTACTGATATCAAGCAGAGGATATATTGATATCATTATATATAGGAGTTTGATTGGGATTTGTGACATACAGTATTTGTAATAGGAAGCAGTTGTATCATCTATGTGGATTCCTAAATATTTTATTACAAATACCTTTGAAAACTGAAAACAGTTAATGTCACAACAAAAGACAGAATTGTGATATCTCTGAAATGATAGGAGACCTTGCAGGTTGCCTTCACAAAGTTCCAGCCAGGTGGGGAATAAAAAAACGTCAATAAAGACCAGCATCAGTCAGAGCTAAATATAAAACAAGAAAGTATAAAAAAGAAAATTGTTTATGCCTCTCCCTTATTGATAAATATAATTGGCCATTAGGTCAATAAAATTTCCAGTTTTTCATGGTAATTAGATGTCTGAGACCAAGACAAATTAGGCAAATTACTGGACTCATTGATTCCTGTCAGTCTCAATTGTTGGACTGCTTAATGAACAGTTTCCAGTGATCAACAAAAATATGAAAATCTGATCATAGTTGTTACCTTTTTTAGATTAAAGAAAAATAAAAATAACAAATAAAAAGCCTGCTAATATTGCTCCATAAATGCTCCAGATATTTCCATATTCTTGGTAAAGTTAACTTTAAAAAAAATTCTGTGCAGATGTAAAAATTTCACAGGCAATCACAATAGAGTATAATTTCAAGGATGATGCTTACAAATAAATACAGTTTACAAAAGGGACTTTAGTATACATTTATCGACAAAAGTGCACTGCTTGATGCATGTTCCTTTTGCACGTATGTTTGGAACGAAAATGAGTTCTAGAATGTGACGGCTGGAATCTGCTTTTTGGAAGCTTCCACGTCTTTGTCGATCGATGGCAATAATGACAATTTCTATTATTGCAAGACAGTTTATTATAATAGTCACTAATTGTCACATTCAGTTCCTTTTATTTGAATTAGCTAGGTACTTTCAGTTACTTTTATTTAGAATTAGATGGTCACATTGTTGTTGTTGTTGTTGTTGTTGTGGGGCTTAACGCCATTTTTCAGCACACGATAGGCTATACATGGCGGCCAGTATTAATGGTGGTGGAAGAAACCGGGAAATCCGCGGAAAGAACCACCGACCCACGAGAAGCTACTGGCAAGCTTTCTCACATATCCACATTCGCCGAATCTTAGACTCGAGCCAATGCAGACAGAGGTGAGATGGCAGTGATCCGTAACGGACAGCGCTTTAGACCACTCGGCCACTCAGGGCCCCATTGTCACATTGAGTTACTTAATGAGAATTAGTTATATACTAATTTATAAAATTTTGAATAGAATTTTCATAATTAAATGGACGTTGTTAGCCAACAGGCAGCTCCAACTTTCATGAATAAAATATTTTGTGAAATCATGCCAATAGCTTGTAGAAAGTGTTGTCGACAAAAACTTGCATGATAAGGTTAGATAAGACAGTAGTGATGGATGAGATGTGCAAATGAGCAAGACTGAATGGAATATGAAAATTAAGGTACCAATATAAAAGAACCGTTCTTTGTAAATGTGAATAAAACATTAAAATAAATGATGCACAATAAATTAATGTCTGAAACATTTACAGTGACAATTCCTGAATAATCAAGATTGAAAACTTTAGGAGTTGTAACATCAATACATTGAAGTAATTGTTGCCATATGAATCAGTGGATGTTTCACTGATGATAATCAAACTGATGATTTGTAGCATGACAAAATTTAAGAAATGTTCATTTTATATATATATATATATATATATATATATATATATATATATATATATATATATATCTGACTTGGATAATAAAATTGACACTGTAATGATTTGTAACACGACTAAAATAAATAATTGTTTCGAGTCTGTGCTCTTAAGGTAACAGAAAAGAGTGAAAAGCAACAAGCTTTGTAAAATTCAATAAATAATTTATTTCCCTCGAACACAAAGTGAAAACAAAAAAGAACTTACGGTATTGTGAATTAAATACCAAAATAATCCTAGAATTAAAGACACAAGTCCTAATAATTTTTTGAATAAACTTTAGTGGAAATGCAAATTAAGTCCAACGCTGAAAGTGTTAATGTGTGATGACCTGTATAATGCTGATATGCCAAGTCTTTTGTTAGATCACAATAATAGAATCCGAGAATATATCCATTTGTTTGTATTTCTATATTTACATGAAATGTTATCAGAGCACTTTTGTATTTCAAGAGAAAAATCATTTGAATAATTTAAAGAAACAAATTCCAGCCCAAATGAACTACTGGACACAACAATAATACAAAGTTATTCTGCTAGATCTTAAAGTACGACTGACAGACTTTCAGAAGAAGAAGAAAAAAAACCCCCATCAGTTATATGATAAAGTAAGTCGCAAAACAAAACCCCAGATGAGGGTCAACAGTACATTATTCTAGAAGGAATATAAAGATTTTAGTTATAACTAGGATGTCCCTCACCAGAGTCGTCATAAAACATACGACAATCATGACTTAGTCTAGCTATAAATGAATACAGTGTCCTTGACTTGGCTTAAGATAATTACCCTCACTCGGAGAAAAAGAAAAAAATTGTTTAACACATAATTTGGGCACAAAACAACCAGCCAAAACAGTCCACTTGACTTCTCTATATACGTTTAAATACGCTTAAGGTGATATTATTGAACCTTGAGTTTAAAGAGATAATTAATGTTGTAAAGACTTTTGCGATGCATTGTGGAACCTTGCAAAATTAGTGTATGTAAAATAGGACCGAAGTAAAAGACCTATGGTGTTCAGAGGACGGTGAGAAACATTCGTATATCATATTTGTAATAAGAAGATAACGAGTAATAAAGTTTGCTACTGAGTGCGAATAACACGCACAAGATGTTTTTAATAGCGAACTTAACGCTTCTAAATTTTGCTTCCTCGATCATTTAACAGGCAAGTCAGAAGTCCAGCGCGTAATCAATTAAATTTAAATTATAACTAAAATATGTACGACTTTTCAGTAATAGCTCGACGGTTCCAAAGAAGCTAGTTTGACAACATCCCGATAAGGAGGTAATGATCACACGGAACACCGACGATAAATATATTTCATACGGCGTGGATTCCATACTTAATAGGTTTACGAAAAAAGAGAAAGACAGTTAAAATAAGATAGGTGCTTCAACCGATTCCAGTGGAACGATGCAATATTAATGGAACGTTTGAATGGTTTCAACATATGCAATCTGTTCTTTTTTGTTGATTCTTTGCTTGTTTTTGTTTTATTATCTCTGTAACAGGTTGACCACTGGGTCGGAAAATACCATCCCAAAACAATTTTACAATCACATATCAATTTATCAAATAATATAGGGACAGTAATTAATGTGTACATCAAAAGAATCGAAAGGACACACACATACGCATATAACACGAGATTTATTTATATACACAATTTAGATTTAACCCACCCACCCCCAAGTATACTGTGTCCATATGATAGAAACGTTTATGATATTGCAGTATTATGTTCCTGTTTTCCATAAAATCAGACCCAAATGAAAATTTAAAAATTGTAAGAAGCTATGGATTCTTACATGAGTGGCATATTCATGATTGAGATCCTCGATCTTATTTATTTAATCTAGCAATGTATTTTTAACGTTCATGAACATTTCAGGGCCCCGGGTGTCCAAGTGGTCGACTTTACGGATCACTGACATCTCACCTCTGTCCGCGTGGGTTAGAGTCTCGGGCTCGGCAAAATGGGTATATGAGAATGCTAGCCAGTAGCTTTCGTTGGGTTGGTGGTTGTTTCCGTGGATTTTTTCGGGTTATTCCACCACCAAATATACTGGCCTCCAGGTATAGCCTATCATGTGCTAAAGATGGCGTTAAACCCATAACAACAACTACAACAATAACACAAACAGCATCATATATATTTCAACTATTTGCTTAAAAGCATGAATAGAAGAATTTGTCTCTACAAATGTAATTATAATACATAGCCAAAATCAGCAAGAAATTACACAAAATGTCAAATTGTTCACTTTCTTTGTACTGTTGTACTGCCTAAATATTACTTGGACAAATTTACAATACTTGGACAACAAGGTTCAAAATGTTTAATAAAACGGTACCAAATATTTGAAGCAATATCGCAGACACAGAAGAGATATTCAATACTTTCGTTTCCACTCTAAAAGAAAGCACATATGTCGCAGTTTAATACGTCAGTTCTTTCCAAACATGTTATCAGTAACCGTTATCCTATGAATTAATTTAAAATAAAAAGAGGTCATCATTTTATCCTTAGTACAAAGCTCAGACTACTCCTCGTTACTTGTGTTTATATTTAATACTTGCACAAAAGTTCCGCGTTTAGCTGTACGTTGCCCTTTTAAAAAAGAACTTTGTCAAACATTTCAGTTTTCTTTTTGTAAGTTCGTTATCTTATCCTTTTCCTTATCAAAATTATTGTGTACTTAATAGTTCTTGATAGCCCCTTTCAATGATTTTGGAATTTTGAATATTAAGGAAAAGTTGTGCAAGAAATCATTGCATGTAATGTTTCGTTTTATCATTTCAAAAAAGTATTAAATTTACCCTGATCATTACGAGAGTCAATGCCAGTTTTCTGTTCAGAATTTTTACTGATAGAACAGTCTAGTGGAGAAAAAGTTTAAAATACTCTGGGACATTTGAATTATGCGGTTCCTTTTTCCAATTAGATACTGTAAAAATACTATCCCTCCAAAAACTGTTTTGAAGAAGCTTAATTGTTTCTATAAGCTTAGTTGTTTCTATAAGCTTAATTGTTTCTAATAAGCTTTACTGTTTCAATAAGCTTTCCAAACTGTTTTAATTTATTTCTCCCTAAATTCCAAAATATTATTATTTTTAATTTAGTCGTACTGACTAAATTTCGCCACGATCCATCTTCATTTTGCAGCACTAGTTTAACCCACCTGTCTTGTTATGTATATTCAATTTGATTTGTGTGCTTGACCTTTGTTTATGGTTGAGAATAGAGTCTTGGTATGTACCTGCTCTTTGTCTTGTTAGTAAGCTATAAATAGGTTGTTTATTTGGGTTTGAACTCAAGACCCAGCATTGATTATGACCTTTGAAGATTCTAGAAACGAATTTGTTTAGAGTTTGGGGTAATTTTCCATTAATATGACTGAATTTCTTCAGAGAAGGTTAGTGCGATATAGGTCAAGTGGGAATGTATATAGGTTTTGAGATCAACAAGATTATTAATTTCTCCTTTTAATATCCGTCTGGAATCCTTTATTTTGTGTTCAGATATAATTTTAGAGGAATAATTTATTTAAATTATTTATTGGAATTACAACGTGTTCATTTACTATTTGAACTAAAATCACTGTTTGGGGATTATTATGAATTTATTCAAGAAAATTCTGGATTAAATTAAATACGATTAAGTTCTTTTTCAACTTTTGCGCTTTATATTGGAAAAATTTCTTGTTCCCAGTCTAAATAGCCTCTGCTGAAAAGTAGCATTTAGTAAGATTCACCTCAAAAAATTTATTTGGAATATTTGAAGGTACAATTTTTCCTCCCTGTATGTTTCTTATTAAATAGATGTAGTTGTGTTTTGGGTCATCATATGTTCTTTACATTTTCTAACCATCATAGTCGACTATATTTTCTTCCTAGGCGCCCCAAACTAATCAAAATCAGTAAGACATATATGTCAGCGAATGAATTTTGTTGTCTTATATTTCTTTGGCAATGAATGCGCTCTGTGCAGTAAGTTAGCTTTCGATACGCTCGATTAGCCGTCATAATCTTTAATCTTTGTTTTATGGGGTTTTTCTTACGGCAAAATTGAAAAAGTCAAAGGTGCAGCTTATAATAAAATCTGCACATGTCCAGGCAGCACGTCCAGTTGCATTTATTATCGATTGTGTCATCATGTATATGTACATAGCAGTCTGAAACAATATTAAAACGATTCTAAAGACGTTTTACCTGAATTGTCTGTCATAATAAGTGGTAAAAAACGAACGGCAAAGGGGCAGTTACATAGTGAGCAAGTTATAACATGCACGTTTTCAGTTGCATAGTGAGCAAGGTATAACATGCACATTTTCAGTTGCATAGTGAGCAAGGTATAACATGTACGTTTTCAGTTGTATAGTGAGCAAGGTATAACATGCACATTTTCAATGGCTTGCATATAAAATATATGTCACTTGTAAACTTAATATGCAGATCGGAGAAAGGACAAATTTCAACGGGATCGTTTCAGTTTTTATATACCTTATACACGTTTACACAATTTGGTAAATAATGCAGCCTTTTTCCAGAGTTAAGTATGTCCCCAATTGAAAAATAAATATTGTTAATGCGCCCTCTGTTGGTGCCAATGCTCTGGGGACGTCTCAGCTTCTTGTTATTGTTTTGGGTTTAACGCCACATTGCAGCTCAGGATAGGCTATACATGGCGGCCAATATAACTTGTGGAGGAAGAACTCGGGGAAATCCCCAGTAAGAACCACCGACCCATGGGAAGCTACTGGAACACATAAGATGATTTGAGATGGTAGTATACACATACTGTAAAATAGTTTTCGTTTTCTACTTCCATGGTCTCCAATCTGTTGGATATTAGCGTAAGAACTTACAAAATTGAAGAATCTGTCTGATGACAATCTGTCACATTTAAGCATTTGGGGACTTGATGCTTTCTCCTCGTCCCCTCTTTTTATGCAACATTGAATACTTGGTGTGGCTATTGTATAATCATCCATTGTTCTGTGTAGCCCTCTAATTTTTCAACGTTTCTGAAGAATATGCATTACAATGGCATCAGAATGAAGAATATGCATGATAACAGTGTCATATTTGAGCACTATAAGATCATGATAATTGTTTCAACCAGCACGCAAACTATACAATAAATATTACGATATTTTTGCTGATTATAAATTGTAACGGGATTGAAGTGAAAAAGACATCTTATGAATGTCTGTCACATTTGAATATTAAGATACTGTATTCATTGTGTGTTCAATTGCATCCGTTTGATCTGCATAAGTACAGCTAGAATATTATCTTTGAGTAGCTCATCCTTCATAACTATTGGATACCTTTCGATCAGCTTTAGAGGTATGTTTCTTGAAACAAGTTTCTGTGAAAATTTAATTTCTGTGGCTTGTATATCATTTATGTGCCTTTCAGTAGTAACGTGCTTGAATATGTTTGGAACGTTTTTACTCGTTTGTTTTTCCCTTCACTAAAATCATTCAGCTAAATTTGATCGCATTTCCCATGAATGTTTCTTATCATATGTTATATAAATAATATATTTCTTGGACATTCAGAATCGATAGTAATGTTTCATAAAACCTGTTGTACCAATGTACAAGTAAGATTGAGCGTTTCCTGTCTTTCTTAGGAACCGTTTAGCTTCCATAGCAAACGGATAAAAAGTATCTTTCAGAAATTATTACCCAAATATTATTCAGTTGGTGTTTTATTTGGCATGCATTCTAGTTTTAAAAAATGAATCGCAATTGTTTCGTATTACGGTCCACACAACGCATTGAATATAGACGACTGGTGAGCAGGACGTTGTAAACACTGATGCCGAAATAAAGGAGACACTATCCCGTGTGTGTGAGGGAGGGGTATCACCCTTGCAGACTTCCATTCGCCAATTTGTCCGGACAGAAAGGCAGTCAGTCGAGAATGAGATCTTTGAAGCCCAGACGCACAACATGGAATCCATCGGGGGGAAAAGCTGAACAATTTAACCCAAAATTTACATAAAACGACTTCCAAAGAGCATATTGACAAGGTGCTGAAATCATTGATAAGAGAAAATGTGTTTAGGTCCACCCTTGATATAGCAGTGTCCAAAATCAGCGAAGATAACTGTTACGAAATACAAAGAGTGAAAGAGGAAGTTAAAGAATGAGCAGAGAGTTAATGGAGTTTCAGTGTGAGAATGACAACCTGAAACAAACATTCAAGGCCTGGAATATGAACAAACTCACAATGATGCTTTAAGAAAACAGGCGGAGGAACAGGAACAATATTCGTGGAAGGACAACCTAATTTTTTTTTACAGATTAGAAGATAAGAACCCGAGGGAATCAGTTGACACATGTGTGGAGAAAGTGGTGGGATGATTCAAAAGCAACTAGGAATGAAGATCTCTTTTTTTAAAATCCAAGTCATTTAAAGAGTTACTGCCGGATTGGACAGCACATAAAATCTGCTTCTATGAAGTGGATCATTCAAGACGAAAACTGTTTGCAATACGTTAAAAGTGGGTTGGGGAGGTGGTATCCGTCTGTAAGCCAAAAACAGTTTTACTAATATCAAGTGAACTGCAGTGAAGCATTCTACACGGGCTACATCATTTTCATAACATAAGAGATTTTAAATAAAAAGAAATTCCACAGAGCAAAGCTTTTAAGACTAAACAAGACAAGTTACCTATTTTCTCGGCGAAACAACAACAACAATCACAACAATACACTATTGAAATACTGGGCATCGGCTTTACTTTTTTAAAAACATTTCTGCAGCATTAACTAGTTCTCTCGAAGATATTGACCATTTACTACTTGTGTTACATTTTGTTCAGACATCACCTGTCGCAATATTTACTCTCTCTTTCGCTCTCTGACAATACGAACTTTCTTTTTATATGCAACCATAGACTAACAAATCAAAAGTTCACTTTTGAAATTTTGGATAAGAATCTCTCTGCAAATTCTAGCAGTAATGTACTCATCAAGTCAAATATGAAGAATTTTTGTAATAGAGACAACGGATGACTCATATTCAGGTCAGGTAGAAAAATTTTGTTAGTGAGTCTCCATGTGGCTCTAACTTAAAATTTCTGGAATTGAAATTAAAATACAAGAATGAAAGGGAGTTAAGAAAGCTTGATCTTCAAGAAAGACCAATACAGTTAGGTAAAGAGGAAAGAGAGAAGATAATTCAGTTGCAGAAAGACAAAGAGGAGATACAAATACTATTGCAGTCGCATAAGAGGAGAGAGAGAGAGAGAGAGAGAGAGAGAGAGAGAGAGAGAGAGAGAGAGAGAGAGAGAGAGAGAGAAGATAGGGTAATGCAAATGCAAAACGTTAAAGAGGAGAGGAAAATACAGATGCAGAGATGAAGAAAAAAGGAAGAAAGGGAATTTATTATCAGGTACTTTGCGTTTTTCTGAGAAGTTTTTCTTTTAAAGAAAGTGTTCTTATTCAGGTAGTAGAGTGTGGCTTTATTAATGTTCCACTGCATTGTATAAATTTGTCATCAGTCTGAGTCTGAGGACCTGTGAAAGTCGGAATAGTGTCTTCTTTACCCATTGAGGGTATTCATTTATTAGTAGGCAATAACCTAGCTAGAGATAAGGTGGTGGTTAATACACTTGAAACTGACAAGTCTTGTTTGGATCAGAAAGTCGATCCTACTGAAAAATAAATCCCTGATTTATACCCATCTAGTGCAGTTACTAGAGATATGGCAAAGAAAGCTCTTGAGAATGAAGTTGATTAGAGATTATTCCTTCAGCTGACACATGTATTGGTTAGGTTTTGCTCCTCGTTTGGATCAGTCAGAAGGTATTGATCACAGTAATCCTCTTTTAACTACTCATTTTCTCTTTATTCTAATCAGGGTGACAAACGACAATCACTTGTGGTCGAACAGGAAAAGATCCTGAGATCTCCTGTTTGTTTCAGAGGGCTATTAGCAAACCTGAAGCCACTGAAGTACCTGCCTATTATTTTGTTAAAAACGGGATCCTTATGTGTAAAAGAAGACCACCTGAGATATCTACTGGTGACGAGTGGTCAGTGAACTGTCAAATTGTAGTTCTAAAATTGTATAGACAGGAAATTCTTAGTTTGGCCCATGAAACTCTTTTGGCGGGTCATTTAGGGATCAGTAAGACTTATCACAAGATCTTGAATCACTTTTATTGGTACAATATTAAAAGTGATGTTCGTAAATACTGTAGATCTTGTCATACTTGTCAAATGGTAGGAAAACCCATCAGAAGATACCTAAGGCTCATATGCAACCTATTCCTATATTTGACCAACCATTTAGCAGAATAACGGTAGACTGTTTTGGTCTCTTGCCTAAGACTAAGTCAGGCAATCAATACCTGTTGGCCATAATGTGTGGGTCTTCAAGATTCCCAGAGGCAAATCCTTTAAAGAATATAAAAACTAAAACAATAGTAAAAGCTTTGGTAAAGTTTGTTTTTTACTCCATTTGGCCTTCCCAAACTTGTCCAATCTGATCAAGGGTCATATTTTTTGTCTGGAATTTTCCAGCAAGTTATGCATGAATTAGGCATCTAACAATTCAAGTGAAAAGCGAAATTAAGGTACGCAGAACTACAATGGAGAGTACGTTTCACTCTGGTGATAGAGTTCTGTCTCTCATGCTCAGGCTTCAAAAATTTCTTCTGATAAGGTAATACGGTCCTTACAAAGTTGGAAAGGAAATGAGCAAGTTAAATTACAATATTAGTACTCCTGGGATGTAAATATATTAAAGGAGTACGGGTATACTGATAAAGATAGCCAGGTTAATCTTGCAGTTAATTTAGTTGTACCTGTCCCACACAGTGAGAATTTAAGTGATGGAATGAAATCGGATTGTAATGACTTTGGAGTAACAAATCTTCGGAATTCAGAAATTATGAATAATCTAGACCGGAAACTTTCACATCAGCAGCAACAAGATCAGAATGAACTAAAGCAGCTGTTACTTAAATCTGAGCAACTGCTTTTAGATGTTCCTAGAAAAACAAATAAAATCTACCACGTCGTTGAAATTGTAAATTTCACATTTGTGAAACAACATCCGTACAGGATGAACACTCTCAAACAGAAATGTTACAGAAAAGAAATTCAGTATATGCTGGATAACGATTTCACAGAACCGAGTAAAAGCGTCTGGAGTTCACCATGTATACTTGTACCGAACCAGATAATACTTTCCGCATGTGCACTGACTATAGAAAGGTGAACAGTGTGACCAAAACAGATTCATTTCCAATGCCAAGAATCAATGACTGCATTGATAAAATTGAAAATGCAAAGTATTTCACCACATTTGACCTTCTGAAAGGATTTTGGCAAATTGCACGGACGGAAGGGTCAAAGGAAATTTCGGCATTCGTGACTTCAGATGGACTTTATCAATATAAAGTGATGCCGTTTTGGATGAAAGGTTCGTTAGTACTTTTCAACGTTTAATGAACATGATTACCTCTAGATAATTGTAATGCTTACATTGATGATATCATTATCTACAACGACACCTTGAAAGATCACTTAGAGACAATTCGAAAATTCTTTGACAGACTCACTGATGCAAATTAATTTATCCAAAGTGAGTTATGTCGTGCTTATGTTACATTTATAGGATATGTTGTG
>JAECUM010033358.1:0-44056 GCA_016617855.1 Megalonaias nervosa
AGAGAGAGAGAGAGAGAGAGAGAGATTTATAGTCAAGATTCACGATCCAATCATGAGAGATTTAATGTAAACATTAAAGGCTTCCTACCAAATCCCGAAAGCAACGTTTAAAAAGGTGTATTATCCTGATTTTGCCTTTGTTTTCATTCACCTGAATATTTTGTAAGTTTTAGACTTGACACCCAAAACTTGAATCAAGCAAAACTGTATGATCAAAAGTTGCAATTGCAAATCGATATGGATTTTCAAAGAAATAGACAGTGCATTACTTCTAGCTTCGTGTTTCAAAGTGCTCATCACCTATAGAATTTGTATTGTCATTAACGTTGCGTTCAAACCTAGAAATTTTTCACTTTATAGAGCATCGCAAATGGGAAAGGATTTAATTTTAATACTGAATTTATGAAACGAGTTGAATAATGTCCAGCTTTTGCGAATCTTGTTTGGGATTTAACGCATTTTCAGCGGATAGTAATTTTATACAAGGCGTAACGAGCTCTTGTGGAGGTAAATGGGCCATATTCAGACAGATGTAATCTTTTTCCCACAATTTCCTTTGGGCAATAGATTCGAAAAAACTGGCTACCAAAATGTTGATAGTAATAGTAAAAGAAAAACATTCCAGAAAGTGGGGTAAGTAAAATTTTCCCACGATCACAGCAAATCAGTAAAGAGGATACTGCACAAGAATTTCATGGGCTTATTTAGACCAATCAGAACCGCATAAATTGATATTATAACAGGTTGTCATATCAAAATTATGAAACTGCAGATACTATATATAAAGTGTACCGACTATGTGATAAAACATTATGATCTTTGTTTTGTATTGTATTTCGTTCCATAGTAAATTATACTCGCATAACACTTTATCATTGTCGTCGATACAGGAGCGTATAAAGAGGTTTTAAGAATCAATTATTCATTCCCGTTTCATATTAGTCTTGTGAATTTATGATCATATGTTATATTCAGATATAATTTAAGATGAATCATTTAGTTTTGGACTAAAAGACTACATTGGAATTATGGCAAATTCAATCAAAGACATTCATGATTATATAATTGTGATACAACATAACTATTGGTACAACAGCACAGATAAGATTATTGGAATTCATTCTGAAAATTCTATACTTTTGGGTTTGTGATAGGACATTTAGAATTATTTATGATTTATTTCACAATGCTGTAAGTTCCTCTTAAAGTTTCACTTTATAACTCAGTAAATAAGTAAATTATTTGTTGATTGTACTAAACGTTTACGTTTAGCTTTCTATATGTTACATAGTCTAAAACCATATATTTGAAACACAATAATCTTGACACATTCAAAGAATGCAGCTATAATTTTAGATACCACATTGTTGTCGCGATACAAAGGTTACAGTTGACAATGTACGGTAAGCTTTCATTTAAAACTAAGGCGGCATCTAGAGCTTGGAAAGGTCCGAATCGGTTCTAACAACTGTATCAAACCCAGAGTACAGTGTTCTCTTGTGTTTTTAAAGCTCCAAAGTCAACGTTTGTCACTGGTTTATTTTTATATGTTTATAGAACAATTTAGAAGCAGAATTCTCAAGCTGAGGTTGCTGGAATAGATTTAAAAGCATTGCAAATTTTGTTGTTTAATACAACATACTGGATGCTCTTGGCATCTATTTTGGCAAATGTCACCTAAAAGACAAAACAAAGACACAAATCGTGGTATTTTGAGGAACTCTAGAGGGCGATAAATTCCCATTTAGCGTGTATTTCCGTAAATATAATTGTATGAAAGTGGAAATAAAATAATGCTCTCGAATTACGGCATCTCAAGCCGAGAAAATCAAACAAGTCCAACTAGGCTTTTACCGGCCGAATCATGAAAGATAGCAATCTTGTTTGCATAACAGGTGAATCAAGTCCGTTGTTAAGAATTTTACAACTGGACTAAGGAAGATATCATACTATCATACCTAGATCTCTTTTCGTTGTGCATTATAATAACAGACGATGAATATAGAAATCTCATGGTATCCTACGGCAGTTAAAAACCGTGCCATTGAAGTTGATAGTTAAACTTTGCGAATAAAGGAATGTATCAAGTTATATTGAAGTGGACTAAGCAACTCAGTATTTTTAATTTATAAGCTCTAACTTTCTAATTGTTAACGATAACGAAAGGACAAATAATTGTTTCTGATATTTCTTGATTGTTTTGTTCCCAAATTGTGCTTTTCTTTAGGAAACGGAAAATAAATAACTATATAATAAATAACATAAAATAATGTATCTCATAGCCATATATCTCTAATAATTTTGTATCAATATATGGGCAACAGTATTGAGATACCGAATGTTTATTATAGATTCATAGTGAGAAAATTGAAATACAACTGTGGGAGAAAACGCTATTGCCACTGCGGCGATACTACTTTTATCGCCACAGTGGCGATATCACATTCGTGTTTGAAAATGAAGGAAAAACATAGCGTTGGTTATTGTTGATTGCAAACCAAACTTAAGTGACAAAATCAAACATTGGAACAGCAAGCTTGCCACAAAATAACGTTTTATCGTAGAAATAAATAACATTAAGAACAAATTCCTTACAAATATCATTAAAATCTTTAGTTTAAAGATGTTACACTCTCAATCTCCGTCTGTTATGACAATCAGGATTGAACAAGAAGTTAAGAATGACAAATTAACGAAGTAACTTTCAGGTTGAGTTAAATCAGAAATAAAGGTATTGAAGAAGAACGATTTAGTGTATCATAAAATGTTTAGAATCAGACTGGGCTTTCAGATTCAAGCAAATCGTTATCAGATATCCATTTTGTTCTCTTTCTCTGTATTTCGGAGTGAATACAACAGTTGAAACATTCTATAAAGTTATAAAGGTGTAAAGGTGTACCCAAGAAGAGAAAAGAAAAATAAACATTTGAATCCAGTATGACTATATTCTTAATCAATTTAAGCGATATGTCCCAAATATAGAAATGAAATTAATTTCTTATATGAATGTATTTCTTGAAAGAGAAATAACGACTTAGCAGACGGTACAACTTTAACACATTTCAACTTTATTCCACACAATCAATTTTGATACTATGCAAAAATATGGACATATCTATCCTGAATAGTTTGCAAATCAGCGATGAAACAATACACTATCTAACACAATTTTTGGTCCTGGGTAGTAAGTGATCTTTCGTAATTTCTTATGCCTAAAATGTATAGAAAATGGCTATTATTCCCCACAAACTTTACTTTTGTGACCAGTACAGTGATATTTTGAAATTTGCCTATTTCCAATGAGAAAACGGGCGGCGAATTTGTGTCTTTTCGTTCACATAAAGTCAGAAAGAAAACAACATATGAATCAAAATTAAATACATGTATTTATACTAAAGTAATACAAAAATGACTACAAAATAATTAGAAGTGAGTAGTTTTTTTTCTCGAGATTTACGATTATACTGTAAATCACTTTCATGAATCAGCTAACCCGCCCTCTCCAATGTAGTCTCCCATCATGTTCTCGTTATGCTGTCCTTGCTAGCGGCGTTCAATGTCCAGTATTTCCTGGTGGAAGCGCTCGCTTTGCTCCTCCTAGTACGCTCCCATGTTCTCCTTGAATTTATCAAGATGAGCATCAAGGATATGGACTTTGAGGGACATCCTGCAGCCCATTGTGCCGTAGTTCTTCACTAGAGTCTCAACCAACTCCACACAGTTTTCGGCATTGTGATTGCCCAGGAAGCCCCGAACCACTGCGACAAAGCTGTTCCAAGCCGCTTTCTCCTTACTAATGAGCTTCTTGGGGAATTCATTGCACTCCAGGATCTTCTTTATCTGTGGTTCGACGAAGACACAGGCTTTGACCTTTGCCTCAGACAGCTTAGGGAAGAAGTCTTGAAGGTACTTGAAGGCTGCCGACTCCTTATGTAGAGCTCTGACAAATTGTTTCATAAGGCCCAATTTGATGTGCAGTGGTGGCCTGAGCACTTTCCGGGGGCCCACCAGTGGTGCCCACTTAATGTTCTTCCTCCATATAGAGAACTCGGTCCGCTGTGGCCAGCCCCGCCTTTGGTAGTGCGACTTGGTATCCCTACCATCCCAAAGGAAAAGATATCATGGAAACTTGGTAGAACCGCCTTGTAGACCCATCAGGAATGCCACCATTTTGAAGTCTCCGATGACCTCCCAGCCGTACTCTAAACTTCAAGGCGTCCAGCAAAGTCATGATGCTGTTGTAATCCTCGTTGAGGTGCACCGAGTAAGCCAGGAGAAGAGACGGGAATTTGTTCCCATTATGGAGCAGCACGGCATTGAGGCTCCTGGATGATCTGTCAATGAAGAGGCACCACACATTCTGGTTACAGGCGATTCCGATGGCCTCGAACAGACTGATTACATTGTGACAGAAGCAGAGACCATCTAGACAGGTGATGAAGCTGGAAAAAAGCTTGGTGACACCTCCTCTGATCTGGAACTTGCACACTTTTATCCAACAAGTTCCACTGCTTGAGCCTAGACGTAAAAAGCATTGGACTTGATGAGACCAAAATCTCTGATCAAGTCTTTATGTTCTTTTTGGTTGGGGTAGTATGTGTTTCTCTCCTCAGCTCCACCTCTGAAATTGCAATCTGGATCTACAACGTCTTCCTCGCTCTCTGACTTGCTGCTGTCTTCTAAAGACGGCTGCTCTCTCTCTCCGGAGGAGTGGGTACGGGGAGCTCAGGGCAGTGTGGCACCGGGGCGATGGATGAAGGAAAGTCTGGATAAGTGATAGCAGGTGCATTCTTGCCAGTCTGATTTTTGGAAGGGTCCACCATGCAGAAGTAGTAGCTGCATGAGTCATCAGTGGGTTCCCGTCAAATTCTTGGGATAGCGAACTATATGGCTCTCTTTTCTCCCCTGTACCATCCTACAAAAATACATTTAATTCACCCATGACTAATGCGTAAGAGATTCTCGCAACATTTTTTCATATATGATATATTTTTTCAATAACATTGAAAATTGTAAAACATTTTAAAATTAAAAACTTTTACCATTTTAAAATTTTAACAAAATTTATAACATAAACGTCCGAGCAACAATTGTCCATCTTACTTTCCAGAGTTTATTTTCAGTGCTTGGGGGTGAAATGAGGTGCCCAGAGTTTGTCTTGATCCCCGATAGGCATGCCGAAATATGCCTTCTAGGCCTCACGCATCTTAGCAGATGCTTCCACAGAGTTCTTTTTCGCTCTTGTCTTGATCATTGGCCGCAGACATAGCAAAATGCGGTTGCCGGATGCTTGCAACCTCTTGATGCCATCTCAGAAAAATGCAGATATGTATCCACTTAGGCAGCTATAACTAAACTGAAGTGGTGGGCTTAAGGACCCTGTATTTATACTACTATTTATATTACTGGAAAGTTCTAGAAAGTTCTAGAAGTTACTCCAAGTTTACTCGAAACTGAATCTATCTAGAATGTTCTGAAAAATAGGTAAATTTCAAAATATCACTGCCCTGGTTACAAAAGCAAAGTTTGTAGGGAATAATTGTCATTTTCTATACTTTTGAGGCATAAGCAATTAGGAAATAACACTTACTACCCAGGAACAAAAAACAAACAAAACAATTTGTTACACAGTGATATCAGTGGCCATATAATTAAATTTGGAAAAATGGACTCTAACATGTGCTAGAATAACATTACCTCAGTTTTGGTAGGACTGAAGTCAACCATTCGCTGCCTTAACTAATGACCAATGTTTTTATACATTTTTATTCAGTAAGTTTATATTTAATTCTCTATGCATCATTTGAAGAACACGCCAAAAAGTCTTGTTGTACTCACGAGGTCTTCGTCTATGTTATTAATATACACAAGAAACGATAACGGACCAATTAAAAACAACACTGTTGAATGCCTGCTGCAACATATTGGTTACTTCATTCGCCAGTATTTAGTATTGAAATTGGTATTTATAGGACATAAATGTAGGTAATGTCTGCGTACTCCGAATGACTCCATCTCCCAAATATGTTATGTAACCCGCATGTTAAAACCATGGATTAATGACCTTGTGTTTTAGGGACAAGGTATCCAGCCTGATGGTACAGCGATCACGGGAGGTTCAGAGAACTGTCATTGCTGTGCAAATTGAGACGGTGGATACGCTACGGTATCTGGAAATCCAAACAACTTGGACTCTAGATCAAGCTGAGGATTTTCCGAAGCAGTGTCATTGGAGTGCTACTATACGCCTCTGAATTCTGGAATCAAGAATAACATAAAAACTTGAAATCTTCCAAAGCAACTGTCTGAAGAAGATTCTTGGCATACTCTCGCCCGACAGGGCCAAAACTGAAGATCTTCATTAAAGGGCAGATCCAACATTTGTTGTCCAGATTTTGATATCATTAATTTCAATTTGTTTATTTAATCTCGATCTATTTCAAGAAATTCACTCAAGTATTCAATGTGACACTTTTGCGAATGTCGAATAGACGGTGAAAATAAGACCGGCAGGGTCTAATAAGACTTTTATTCTTGTCGTTAAGAAATGCAAGCAGTCAAGAAGGAAAGTAAACTGAGACACTTTCCTCCAGGTACTCCATTTTAGGATTGAATATAAGTACTTTGAAACGTTTTACATTTCTCTCCACTGTCAGTCAAATATGAATTATTGTTTTCCTTGTAAACCAGTCTGTGTAATTGGGATTAAACAACTGTATAAAATAAAACCCTGCCTAACATCCACCCCGATTTCAAGATCAAACCACAGAATCAACGAGCCTAAGTATACTGACAGTATGTAAGACTTCATTATTAGGACCACCCTGATAATAAAGCCATTGTTACCAAATCCTGTGTGTGTCCATATTATCGAGGATGTGCAGTATCTTGATATGGCAGAATAAAATACGGGTTGCCTTATATATAAAAGATAACGAAAAAGTGAGCAAGTATGTCTGCGTACAAAAGAATTGGAATCTGTGTTAGTAGTGGGGGAAGTCTGACAAAGGATGGAATGGACAGATATGAAATAATAAAAAAAAATTAGTTCACAAGACACGTGGATTTACTTGAAATGTCTTTATTCACAATTTTATGGAAATGAGATATAACAACAGTATGAGTCTACATTCACTCTAAGGTAACTAACAAACGGCCAAAGTACAGACGCAACATTTGGGAATTTTCACTCTGATGAGTCTGAAGACTCCTGCTTCCAAGTCATCCTTAACACAGTAAGACCAGACGTAGTCGTAGACATACTTTTCCTTACAGAGAAACATCTTGTCCGGGATCCAGGGGACACCACTCCAGTTCTGGCAGGCGTATCTGTAGAGTACACGATAAACCAGGTATGAATGTGTATGTGTAACAATATATATCGCCAGGGCTGACAAGAGGGGGAGGGGGCAGGCGAGGATATATAAGGGGGCCCGTGCTGAACAACACTTTTTAATTTTATAAAAGAAAAAGTTTGTTTGAATAAGAACTAGGAGAAGCCAGGGTGTTTCTTACCCTTGGGCCCGTGATCGCTCTCTGCGGCTCTGTCTATCTCTTGATTTATCTGTCTGTCTGTCGGTCGGTCGGTCTGTCCAGTATCCATCTATCCACGTACTCACACACCCATATAAACATGCCTATCTCAGAGTTAGTTTTTTCTTTTGACCTATCCTATGGTACAATTCTATTGAAACATCTAATAAAGAATCGAAATTAATATTTTAGATTTTTATAGCAACCAACAGAAGAACGCAAGGTTCTAGAATATGTTTCAATCAATGACTCCACATCAACCTGTAATCTATAAATAGTAAGGTCGTCTGGCTTACTTTTAAACAGGCAATGAAACCCAACATACCTTTCGGTTGATATGTTTTAGTCTTAATGGGTTTTTTTTTCTTGCTGTTCGATATTGTTACCTGCAGCCGATTGAACTTTAAACAAACGGGTTACCAAATATCTACAATCTATCATTTCACTCACAGATAATCGATAAATAAAAAATATGCGACATCGATGATGATACAATTGGAGTGGCATTTCTTGTGTGTTTTACTTACGTGCTACACCTAGTGAAGGACACAGATTGTATGATCCAGCATTTGTACTCGGGTTGGTAAGGAATTCCCCAGAAAATGGCCGACACTGTCTCGCTGGGACATACATCAAAGAAGTACTTCCCAAGTTCATAAGGGCTATAATGAAATATATGTAGGCTTGAAAGTGCGTCGTATCTTTACGGATGAAACTTGTTTACCTTACTTTTACCTCCACAAGTAACTAAAAGAGCATTTTGGTTTAAATCTAATATACTACTATCATCTATCATTCTAATGTTGTCACTAATTTTGGGCTAATACGCCTATTTCTGTGTTAATATTATTCAAGCAAACTAGCATATTTCTTTATAAAATGATGACAAGAACATCAATAACAGCAAAGCCACTTCAAAATATGCAAGTAATTATTAGACATTCTAGAACGGCTATTTATCTTTTCCTTAAAACCGCTAACATTCATATAACCACTTGCATAATTTCTTCTGCTGTCACATTCTTCACAAGATCTGTAAGGTCGGGTCTTGTAACAATCGCCTCCTGGTACCCTTTTCTCGCGCTGTAAATAATAATAATAATAATAATAATAATAATGTGTGTGTGTGTGTGTGTGTGTGTGTGTGTGTGTGTGTGATTTGGATTGTTAAGGTAGCTTTAACAAAAAAATAATAGTTCATCGGCGCTGCAGAAATAACGAGTTCTTAATCAACGAACATTTTGCTATAGTATGCGTTTAAAAAAATCATTTTAGTTTTATCGGATGTCTTGTCCATAATTTTTTACTCGTGAACAGGATATAGAAACATATTTTCATATAAAACAAATTCTTAAAAATGTCAAAATATTCGCTCTGCATTTTACGGCTTAATAAAAAAGACATCTTAAACTTACCCCGACTCGACCAAATAAACATGCAAATTACCTACAACAGTAATAATAATAATAATAATAATAATAATAATAATAATAATAATGAGCGGGCCCAGATAGACATTCAATACTTTGAGCAATGAGTGCGGCAAACTATCCCGATACACAAGCAAGTGATACAATCGCAAGGTAGGCAAAGTAGTTCAAAAGAGTCAGACAAACTCTTCTTGGATATCAGGATCCAGACAGACCACAGAACAAAGCAGCGGAGGCCAGTCATGGTACTTTTTGACAAGGAGAGGAACCTGAGCAACATCTGGAGAGACTATATAATACATCACCTGAGACCCGCCATAGCATTGCCTGAAAAGGAGTACCAGAAATCATTTCGCACTCAGTCAACAGGAATAATAACCATCAGCAGAACTGCTTATCCCCGGACAGACCCTCGCTATAGCTATTGTAAACTTAATATAATTTATCTCAAATGACCTTGACCTGTAATGATTTGATCTCAGTCCAAGTCAGCTTGAGACTTCAATATTTCACTCTCCATGCAAAGGAAAGCTTCCATGCCATTCAGCTGTATTCTTGAGTGTGTGTGTGTGTGTCTAAAAAAATTCAGTTTCATACGGTCAGCATAATTGATTAGGAACTATTATTGTCTGAATATAGCCATCCCCTGTGGCGTTAGTTAAAACTTAGTATATGTAATGGTTAGATATTATGCATTAAGCAAGAATGCTGTTCACTTCAATTGACCTTGACATTTTATCTATCGATCTCATACTCAATAGGTAATTGCCATTCCTCTGGTGCAATGCAATTATGAATTTGATACAAACTGGGTGCTAGACGTTTGAGGAAAGTGACTTATCATGTGGAACCCAACTTGGTACTTTCAGCCCCAATAACCGTGACATCTGACCGCAGGATCGGAGGAACAATGTGGGGTGCCCCTAATCGAACGGAAACCAAAGTAATTACAATGTCGACTCCAGTGAGATTGGCTTTTCATCTCTCGGACTCAGAATCACAAGGGAGCTATCGGTCTATGAAGATTTGTCAAGAAAGGGCTAAGCAAGCGTAATCTATCATGGACAAAGGAAAATCACTACAGAACAAAATAAAGCTCAGTTTCTAAAATCACTTCGTCTTTGAGTCGGGAATAAAAAGTGAAAAAGTACAATAACTTGAATAAGGAACTTAGAAAGGTCTGGAAAACCGAAATCGTACCAATTTTGGTGTAATCGCTAGGATTAATGCCTAAAAAAAAATAGACAGCCTCTTAACCCTAGGAAGGGCACTGATAGCGGACTAATTACATAAAGCAGCTCTACAAGAAACAGGAAAGGACTATTGCAGAAGGTTCTTGTCATCTTGGGCCACAAGAAGATGGTCTAAACTCAATAAAATTACCAGCCAGGAACGCCATCAAAACAACAACAACAACAACAACAACAACAACAACAACAATAATAATAATAATAATAATAATAATAATAATAATAATAATAATAATATCAAACAACAATAACAAATGATACCATATCAAAAACAACAAGAACAATTATAATACAACAAACTGCGGACTGTTTTACTGACGGTATTGAATCTTGACGAGTAGCCGTACTAACCTTGTAAAGGCATCTGCATCCTTCTCAGTGATGGTCGTTTCCTTCACACAAACGTTGGAATTTTCGATGGCTGGTGTTGCCAGGCCCTGCCACGCCAGAACAAGTAGTGCCAGGAAAAACTATATTTGAAATATCTTATTAATAATAATAATAATAATAATAATAATAATAATAATAAACACTGCTACTACTCTAGCTGCTGCTCTGACTCCATTGACTGCTATCGCAGTTTCATTATTATTATTATTATTATTATTATTATGGAGGTGAAATGGTATCTTAAAAAGTATAACAATATCACCAAATAGTAATAAATAAAACCGAAACTCCAAAATATGGTAATTACTATGACGTCCATATCTGCAAATAAATGAGGTATATAAAATTATATCAGTTATCAGTTTTCTTGACTCTTTTAAGACCTAAATTAGTTATTTCCTCCTTCCTCGCATCTGGGCAAAATTGCAAATAAGTTGTCTCTCCAGTAATGCCAACACGCAACTCATCGAGAACAGTTCTGATTGGATGAAACACCACAAATCCTGATTTAACTTATCCATCCTTATCCATGCTCAGTCATCAAGCTATCGACAAGAATGTAAACAAAATATTTTTGGCACGTACATAGACGCATCCTGTTTATTGACGATAATAGAAAGACCAATTGCGTTGTTTTGCATAGGAAAGGAAACTCCCTAGTCTAAGGTCTGCAGAAAAAAGAACAAAATTCCGATAAAATTACACTATTACGTACTTACAGTGCGTCATATATAATTGAGTTTCAACGTAATGCAAAGTGCATAGGTGTCGCGTTTCATCTACCTACGTCTTAAGAACCACGTAAGTTGTTGTTCTGGGTTTTGCGCCATTTTTAGCTCATGATAAACCTTACATGGCGGTCAGAATACCTGGTCGAGTAAGAACCCAGGACAACCCGGAATGAATTCTGACACCACGTAAGTAGATTATAATGTGTATGTCAAATGTCTAGCATATAGTTAATCAGGTAAATACGGATATCAACCAATGAGACGATTTGCGATGATCAACAACTACTGATCCTATTTACACGATTTCACATAAATACTGGGTGTAAAATAAAAGAATTTCCAAAGAATTATACAACTTCCTACTGTAAAGAGTCATTTATAAAGCTTCCTAACTGACGATGCTGCAAGTTTAAAACAAATACAAAGATGGTCTTACTACGATGTTTGGTAAGTAAATAAACTTTCTACTTGAAACAATTACGAGTGTTATAACTGAATTCTGAAGGATTTTCTATCCACAAGTATATAGATCCATTACAAAACAGAATTATGTTGCATTTTATTTATTTATTTATTTTTTTATTTATTTATTTATTTATTTATTATATTTTTATATTCATTACAGATTGGAAAGAAACCCAGGGAAAAATTGTACTTTTTTACCAAGGGGTAAAACTTTACATAAGTAAAAGTAACAAAAGAAATCACAAAATTTTGTTTGGATGACATAAAATAGGACACGACTGAAAGTAAAATAATGTTATTATTTCAACTATAGACATGTCAGATGTTTTAAAAAATTGAATTATAATATTATTATATCCTATCCTACATTCCACAGAGGAATTTGCTTACCTATATATTCAAAAGCAAAGAACTTGTGTTCTTACCAATTAACTCTACAAATGGTAAAGGGTTTTACACACATTCTACAATGAATTAGTAAAGATTCAAACATTTTAGAAGCAATTAAACTTTACAGTAAAAGGAACAATTAATATGTGAGGAAATATCATGAGTTCCCTTTATTTCGTATTACTTCAAAGGTTATTGCAGACAGACATTGTGGATTCCATGACTTCTTGTTTGATTAAGATATTAGCACCAATTCACGAACACAAGAGTTATACCTGACCAGGAAGTTGCACCATATTTACTCAAATATAAGCATTATGTTTGATATGGTGGTGGTGGTGGTGGTGATGGTGGTGTGTGTGTGTGTGTGTGTGTGTGTGTGTGTGTGTGTGTGATTTGGATTTTTAGTGTAGCTTTAACAATTTTTCAATCATATCACTACGATGTCTGCAGTGTGGCAGTTTATAGTGATGTATAGCACTGGGGCATCATGCCGCAGACATGTAGTGTGATGTCTCACCCAGTCACATTATTCTAACACCAGGCCGACGAATCCTAACACTAACCTCTTAATGCTGAGCGCCATACAAGTAACATATATTACAAGTGACATCTGTTACTATATTTGTATGTAGCTCTTTATTTTATATTTACATAAAAGAAGATATTGGATAAGTCAAAGAAAATATAATTTCTTGCTGCAAACATTTTGAATAACAAAGGAAAAGTGATAGATTGCATTTCTTTCAAACAACGTCTTTAATGACAAAAGTCCCATAATACTCCAAAAGTCCCAGTCCCACAATACTCCAAAAGTCCCAAAAGTCTGAAATACAAGTTCTCATTATTATTATTATTATTATTATTATTATTATTATTATCAACTAATCAGATTATCGAACTGGCACTACTCGGACTACATGTTTGACCTGCAGTGCCCGCGCAAGAGTGTACCGATGCCGTGCCAGAAGACGTACTTCTTGAAGCAGAATTTCTTCCCGCTGATGCAAGCACTTTGTATCCCGAGTAAGTATGCGTAGTTACTTGTGCATTTTTGTAACCTTTATGTCTTTCTACAAAACGAGTCATCACATTATTGCAAGTGTTTTATGTCAAATATTTGGACTACTATCACCTCCCCCACTTTCGATTTTGTTATCTTATGTTACCACTTATAAGTACTCTGTGACCAAAGAACACAAGCCTAACTGTGCGATTGTCTAATTAAGACATCCCTGCTTATGAAAGACAATTAAAGAGAGAACGCTTGGAGGCAAATAGACATTATGTATCATATACGTGACACTAAAATAATTAACCTCAAAAAGGCGCAAGTGTTGTAGACTTTTCATGGTAGTTATTGCAGCAGTATCATTTATACTGGTATCATCTATGTCGTTGCTGCCTCACTCGTTGATAATTACACTTGCGTGCATAATGTGATATGTAAATCTTTTCTTCATTATAATTTCAAGGAGGATAGTCACAGACTTGATGTCGAGACAACCCGCTGAAATACAGGAGTCAATCATATCCTCACAAAACGAGACTGAGGCTACACTGAGGTAGGTCAAATCATACCCTTTCATAAGTTATTCAATGCACACATACACTGGAACATACATACATACATACATACATACATACATACATACATACATACATACATACATGGTGTCACGTTTGCTAAGCCCAGCTATAAAGTCATGTATAAGCTATAAACTACTGTCTTGGGGATATTATCGCGGCCATGTGTATGATGTCTAAAGGTTCCCGCAGGATAGTGTTAATCTCTTACGCAAGGTTACATGACCGGCCGGAGACCCGGAATCTTGAGTCGGCAACAGGCGATAGATCGCATCATTTGACAAAGGCTTACGGTTATCACACCTTGGTGTTAAAGATTAGTCCTAGGATCAGCGGGGTGCACGAGGCGTGTTCCCATCCGCCCCCGCGGTGACAGACAGCGAGAGGGACATTGTCCGCTAAGTTTGATTGGATCGGTCCAAAGTGACATCCAATCGCAATTGAGATAGAGGGTGTGATTACAATTTAGATCCGAAATATAACTTTCAGAACTCTAAGAAAACAATTTAGTTTCGCCTAGACAGATTGCTGAGCAATGGGGTTACTCCGAGGAAGCCACTCGTAATTTGGCGGTTAAACTTAGAGGTAGAATCTAAGGAAAGAAAAGCTTCGAAAAGGTCAGTAAGTTATTTGCTCAGTTTTTGCAAAATATTACTGCATCATGATTGTAATTATTTGTAGAATGTATACTTGATTACTAGGATCGTTTTGTATGTAGAATTATCTTTGTAGTGTTTCATTTACATGCGTATTGGAAAAATGGGCTTGAGCCTTACGTAGAGAATTATGTAGATTGTTAGCTTGTCAGAATTAATTTTATAATTCGCTATTAAGTTACTTCGTATTAAACCAGTGCATTTATTAATGCGTTATGTTAGAATTTACGCATGCTTGAATTGTGAGTTTAGAAAATGGTTGAAGTATGTAAGATTAGTTACTATGGACGTATGCTTATCTCAGAGCATGGATATTTGAATATTTGTGTACTTTACAAGAGTGTAAGGTAAAGAAATGCGTCTGATTATTGTGATATTGTTTAGCATAGCGGGATTAGGAATATGTACATTTGTGACTCAATTTATTGATGTATGTATAAGAAGTAATTGATACCGTGCTGTATTATAATGTTTGTTTTACCATACAAGAACGTATGGGTATCTCGATGTGAATGAATGCGTGACCGAAGAAATTTAACAGCCGTAATCTGATGAAAGGTTGTGTGCAGTATGAGATGAGAGGGCTAAGGAAAATATTGTACCGTCCTTGTGTTTTCACAGGAAGCTTTTTAGGGGACAGAGAACTTCCGATTCAGTTGAGTCCCGAGTCTCCAAAAGGTGGAGACAAGATTGAGACTAGCCGAACAGTGGAAGTCGACAGAAGTCTAGTCGGTGGAGAAAAAGGAATCTGGAGGAGAACGAGGAGGAGGAGGAGAAGGTGTATAGAGAAGTCGAGGAGAAGGGGAAGGAATTTGGAGAAAGTCGGGGAGGAAGAGGGAAAGGAGTTGGGAGAAACAGGAGCGAGAAGAATACCACAGATGAGCAGAATACAAGGACAGGTGGAAATCGATCTCACACTACTAAATCAAGAGATGCAATAGGCTATTAAAGGGTCGAGCGGAAGAAGTGTAAATGGAAATTTGAATAATTTGATTAATGAATTGTTATTAAATTTTGTTATTCATTGAATTTCAACCTTTTTTGTATATGTAACCATCTAACCGTCGGCATTGCTGACTGGGGGCTTGGAGCTTTACATCTATCTTTCACTAATTTAACTTCCAACCCAAAATCGAGCCTGGGTGGGACTTCTATAAAAGTTTAAATAAAATATTGGGAGCACCCCACCCCACACATAACAATCCCCCACACATACATGTCGTATGTACATATTTAAAATATTTGAGGAAATTTCAATCTGAAGATTAGATGATTTTCCTTAATATTGTATGCAACATCTATAAGATCACATCCGTTCAAACCACTGATTTAAAAATACCGATGCAGATGTTTTTGGCTAGGAATGATATGGCAATAACTATGACAATTCACTCGAGAAATTCTCACGAAAAAAAAAGACAACTGTTTTAATAGTCTTAACATGAGATTGACTAGTATGCAAAGAAAGGAGTGAGGAAATTTCTTTGTATACATTTCCATTAATTAACGCGTTTTCATTCGATTTCTTATCAGGACTAAAACACCAGTCTCTGTGCATTTATAATTTTATGTATTATTTGAAAGGAATACCGTTTCGAAGTCTCTTTCTTACACTTTTTTAGCTACTTAATTTATGTAGTACAGGATTTTAAAAATAGGAATTTAATTCTCTTTCAGCGAGGTTCTCAGCTTGAAGGAGTACTACTATGATGTATGCCCGTCCTACAGCTTTGTGCTCCCAAGAAAATGGTGGTACTTCTACTACAACGACAAGGCGATGAAGTGCTTCACTCTGCAGCCTCTTTATCTTTCATGGTGCAGAACGTAAGTTTATTAGTGTAGACCGTTCCTTTTAGGGACTCATGATGGCACATTAGATAATATGATAGATTTGTGTGTAGACGGTGCGGGTGAGATTGTAGCCATATAAATAGCCTGCATGAACACACGGTTTATCCGTTCTTAAAATTACATGTATATTCCTTTATGATTGTATTTGCCTTACTTTTGCCCGCATGTCCTTCTGAGTATACCTGCTCGTCCATCTTCATTCTTTCCTTCTTGTACTGCAAGTGTACCATTTCCATATTATCTGGAACAGATTTTCTTTTACTACGAATGACATTCTGTATGTCTCAGATATCAGACAGTGCCCTCTGATATCTGTCATTTGGTTATTTATCAATTTCAGCTATTTGTTCCCCATCCGTCTTTGTTTTTGTCTAGGTAATATTTCTCTGCGTGTTGAAAGTATTATACAAAAAAGTATTACGTAATCAACTTTTCTTTGTTTTCAAAGTTGCCTGTGATTACCGTGAAGCAGTTGGAATAGTTCTTATCTAACAGTTTCCTTTTAATTTAATTTATTTTTCTAAAAATAATAGAGATCAATATCTGTACTTGTAATCTTTATCAGGGAATCTGCCTACAAGACTTTTTCTTGATTTCCTCCACAAAATAAATAGGTGATACTGGAGGGCTCCTTAAGAGTATGTCTGAAGTAAGGCATGCCTAAATTTAAAAGGTAATTCAGTCATTTAGAGACAAGTAACCTGAAATCGGCAAGTAGCACCTGATCGGCCGAAGTTAATGACATCCCAGTGCAGTACCAAATCATCGTCTCGTGTTGGTGTAGGCGGGGAATGCAGGTACACGACAGGGGATAAACAAAACCAGTTTAAAGATATCATGTGACGCTGAACATGAAAAGAATATTCCTGCTTCAAATATATTAATTGGCACTATTTTATTTAATTTAAAAGTTTCTTTCTTTATACTGACAAACAATAAACTCAGCAAGCTGTGTTTTCCTTCCTTTTGGAAAGCTAATTCTTGTTACAACAACTGATTTTGAAATCAATTATGATATTCTGCGAAGCTGTTGGCAAAGTGTGTCAGGACGGTTTTAATCCATTTTAATACCATTGAGGCACTTTAAAATAACACAGACTAAGAATAATACTTGGAGCAAAATAGGTCACCTGCATGAAAGTCTTTTGCTCTCTTTACGTTATCTCAACCTTCTTGCAAAGATCAGTTAGTCATGCACGGGGTTTCCCTTCAGGTTAAGGCTGAAGTAGGACATGCTTAATTACACCCCCACCCCTTTATCATAAGAAACAAACATTAGCCAACCGAAACTGAACGGATTGCAGTAGATAAAGTAAAGGAATATGCACTCAATTATTAGCTTAAATGCTAATAATGATAGTGATAATAAATAGTGTAACAAAACGAACGAAATGAACATTACATTTGACATTATATAAGGGCAAAACAACTTTTCATCCCATAACAATGTCTAAAAATTGTGATTTATGTATTTAGTTAATTTCACGAAAAAGAATCCATTTGTATTTCGCAGTTATTACCAACTAAAGGACACTTAAAAATGAACCTGTTCCCTTGGTGGCCCGAATGGATGAATGGTCATTACATAATATAGTGATGCGGACGAAACTCTTTATAGGTCATTTGGATTAATTTATTAAATTTTGTGAAGGCATTTGGCGTAGTTACGGACCTCTTACCTTTTGCTGAAACACAGGTAGGAGGACCTAACCGAAAATGTTCAACAGATTATAAATTACATGCTATTTGTTTGGCATTTTCAGCATATTGATTGTTGCACGCTGCATTAAAGTATTAGCTGATTTTCGCGTTGTGTCACCCACGAAGAAACTGTTTTGGCGATATTTGGTTATCTCTTTTCATTTAAGCTACTGGTGTTTAAAACATCAAACGATACCTTTCAACGTCGATGCTGTTGTAAACGTGAACGCTTACATTATGCCTCTTCCTGACGTTTATACTGGACATCATTTAATACATTACTGAGGTGTCTATATCGTGGTCATTTTATCGGCCTTTTCTTCTATATATTATAAACTAAAAGGACGAAGAATATAATGGGGGCTTACAATGCAAAACGGGTAATGAGGTACGTACCTCTATGGCTCGGTTAACATGCAACAAAATGCACAAATGTACGCTTGTCACTGAATTGTCCAAAATATCAGTAAGTTATGTTGTGACAGTGGAATTACAGACGGTCAACTGTTTTGAATACTGAACATATTGTTTATGCATATGTATGGATTTTTTTTTTGAGTCAAGTGCAAAAATGTTATGTGGGACAATATTTATATGCCAAAATACAAAAGATGGTGAGACTATTAAAACAGGAGTATATTTTACTTACTTTTCTAATTCCTTGACAACCTCATCTATGTTTATTGTACAGAGTCTGCGCAAAAGCATTACAGGTTGATAGATAAATTTGTTATTTGTATAAGATGAGAAAATTCACCTTCATTCTTAACTTACAGCCATACTAAGTACGTATTTTAATTTCTGATTATGTAATCTCATTGATGCAATACGCATCACCAAACAGAAAGAAAATATAGATGGAATTCTGTTTTTCCGCTTATACGTATGCTTTTGTTTTTTATTTTCTATCTACGTCTCATTCCGTTTGAGATAGAAACATATAATTCTGAGATATAATTTGCAATAGGTTTGTTGATGGGAAGTATTAAGTACTTCCACCGTGAATGTATTTGGTGGTTGGACGGTAAAAATATATAAAGAAACTGTTGGGCCCGTTATACGACTGTTGATAACCTGAAAAAGCTCAGGTTTGTTTATCTTGGGTGCAGGTTTTTCATTACGATTCTTTTAATTGTGAATTTTAGTAATAACATTATAAAATTATATTTTAAAAATATTAATTGCAGACGTTACTGCCGTTGGAGCAACATCTCTCAATATTATTGGTGGTATCGATGTGTTCCTGAGTGGCGCTACAAGTATTTCTGGGCTCTCTGTGTTGATCAGAGTGCCAATTGGTCGATCCGTTATCTAAAACGAAGACTGCCCGCGTTCTGCAACTGCAAGCGCTACTACAAGTATTCACTGGAGATGTGCAAAGTCACCGAAAATGTTCTTACTGACCCTAACTAAGGGATAAACTGGAAAAATTCGAAAGTGTGTTTTTCCTGTCCAATTTATCGTTGCCTATTCTCACTGTTATAATGAAGTGAATTATACTATTGTATAAACCAAAGTTCTGATGATCGATGATGTCCCAAAATGAAAATTGATGTCACGATCAAGCTAGGTAAAGCTTTTATTGTTGTGCATTGAGACTGCCATAAAAACTATCTTTAGTAATTACACATGAAAAAGCTAACTTGTTATTCATTTATTATCCGTGTTCAGTTTATGTCTATCTATATCACTGTTTCAAGAGGTTTTATCTGTATATTATATTCATCTTGTGTCAATATGCCTTCTGACATTATGAAACGTCTATTCCTGTCTATACTATACAGAGCATAGTATCTTTTTCTTTTTCTACATTAATACCGGGTACATTTCATCGTGTTGTACGTAAAAAAATTAATGATAACACACAAATTTACTAAAAATATACTAAATGTGTATATATCTTCTTGTTGATCGCTATAGCTATATGTGAGACCAGTGTTGGGGGACCAAATGTGTTATCCTTCATGAAATAAAGATTATTATTAATTTTAATTCCTTCATTCATCCATTGTTCTTGACAACCACAGTTCTAAAGCGCACTTCAAGTTAGAAAGGCAAAAATACAATGGTATAAGGCCTAAATACAATGAAATAAAGCCTAAATACAATGGAATAAGGCCTAAATACAATGGAATAAGTACTGTAAAATACAGAAAATGAAACCGACAAAGAGCTCATATATTATTAACATCCAACACGCCATGTTTAATGACCAATGCTTAGTCATAAACCGTCCAAAACCCCATGTTATACAATCAACACGTCGTGTATAATGTCCAATACCCCACATTTACGATCCAACACGGCGTGTGCGGAGATTAGCATCCAATCATCTACTATCCAATACCCTCAACAAGCCGTGTGTAGTTACATGCTGCCTAATAACTATATGTACATCTACGAGAATTATATATAAAGCAGTTCCAATACCTGAGAATGTGTCGTCGGTTTCAGTAAATTTGCATCTATTATACTGGTTATAAATTGCTTTATTCATTTAGTAACTTAATTCCGTAACTGTACACCGGTCCGGTGGCCTAGTGGTTAGTACGTTCGCCTCGAATGCGGGAGATCGCGGGTTCAAACCCTGGTCGAGTCATCCCAAAGACTTATAAAAATGGTACTAACAGCTGTCTCGCAGAGCGCTCAGCATTAAGAGGTTAATGTTAGGACTGGTCGACCGGGTGTCAAGATAATGTGTATGGGTTGTACATGATATCACATGTCTGCAGCATGCTGACCCAGTGCTAGACATCACTATAAACTGCCACATTGCAGACATTGTAGCGATATCACAGAAATTTTTTTTAAAAGCTACGTTAAAAATCCAAATCACACACACACACACACACACACACACACACACACACACACACACCGGAACTGTCAGCGAATTAGGAAGAGACTAGATAAAAACCACGAACCATTGGACAAAAATGACCTAAACTAATTTTATTGCAAAAGTTCAGAAACTGTCACGAACTTTATCGGAGACTGAAAAAAAAAAATTCGGGTTTTCGTTTTACAAATTTGGACTTTAAATAATGTAGTTCAGTATTAAAATTCCAAAATGTACAAACTGGAAAGTGAACTTTCAAAAAGTGCAAATTACAAATTTACAACTTTTTTTACAAATACAAAGTAAACAAATCACGGAATTAGGCAAAGACTGAAAAATGTCGGGACAAATATAAAAATCGAAAAACTATTGTACAAAGTGTACAGATTAAAATATGAAATATTAACATTGTTTAAAAATTATGAAAGATATTATAAAATATTAAAACTTCATGCCCGTTTGAGTGTCCAACACTTATTAACCACCGAGAAAGGTAGTGTGGCAAATATCTACTATTCATCACTACTACATTTACTATCCACCTTGCCATTTTTGTATCCCTAAATGTGTGTTTGAATATCTTAACCATACTAAACACACAAATGAGGACAAAATAATTGTACGAGTCTTGGTTTATTTTCCTGAATACAAACCACAGAGATATTTCAAAACACATCACAATAGTCCATTTTCGTCTTCTTTTTCGCTGTTCATCTTTTTTTTTTTTATTTTTTTTTTTATTTTTGTTGTTGTATTTCTTCATTGGTATCGTATCTCGCCTTTGTACACAATAAAATTTTAATGAGTTGAAATTTCAAGTTCGAGCAGTTAAAGCAGCCCACTTCATTACGGATTTAATGCAGTGAGTGTTAGCAAAACTGAAACGACAGCCACGCTTAAGATGAAGATCGTTTGAGACGAGTCTTCACTCAAGCCAGTTTGATATCTCGTGTGTGGATATAGTTTAGTACACGTGCAGAATTAAATTCCTCCAACAATCGAATGATGACTTTTACATAAGCGAAACAAAATCTCTTCACATGGCACACGTTTTACATTCAAGAAACATCGTAAAGCAGAAAATGTTAACGGGAATCAATTTCCCTAGTACAAACAAATTACAATCCGATGAGTTTGGCAATGTCATCATTGCTGCTTACGTGAGAGCCAATATCTGTTTTAAATAAATTCTGTTTTGGAACCTTTTGGAGATCAAGTCCTTTAAATTTACACCAACTATTGTATAAACATCGATCGCCAAGGAGGTTATCAATTGCACATCGAAAACCAACGCTTTAGGACCTTGAATCGCCGAATATCCCTAAGTTTGTGTCTTGCCAGTACCAGTACTGAGTCAAAAAGGACAACTTTATACTAAAAGTAAAGTCAGAAAACTCACTCTAACCTATAGTTCCAGACATGTGGTCAACTTAGCTGTCTTCATGATGAATCAATTAAAACTGACTGTGAGTAAGTCCAAACTGAAGTCTTTCATTTTATACCATAATAATAACCAGCTGTTTATATCGGCTTTGTCCCAATACATCGCTGTGAAGAATTTTAGAGGGACAACTACAGAAGATGCGGACGACTCATTATAGTGGGTATAATTTTGAGAGTCTTCTGGAAGTACCAGCTGCGTTCTTTGACCATTATCCTCCAGCACCTGTTAGATGAATTGATCTATCGAGAAAATGTCAGAACTTCGAAAGTAACTGGGTGCAGAGGGGAAACTAATTAAACTAACTGTACCAAAATTATTATGCACGTTCGATAGCAAATTAAATTTTGTGATTCACTACATACATTTAAAGTTGTATCTAGGAGTAGGACTACAATTTTAAAAACATATACCGATCAGTTTTGTTTAAATAACATCCGCGGCTAAAATCCTACATAGCAATCAATACAACTTAAAGACAGAAATCCATTAACTGTTCTGAGAAGGAATTTTCAACTGATGAATAACAGCATATTTAGATCTGTACAATCTCCCTGCGTTCTCAGCGATCAGGAAGCAGATTCTGAATGTACTCTTTTAAACTGGTCATTTATTTTAAATGCAATTCAGTGCCACACAAATGCCATAAGTCGCTATATCGGGAACTTTATATATACGTGAAGTTTTATGAATGTCATAGTCCTTCCCATGAGCCAACATTTTTATTCTGTGCAAAAGTTTAAAAATCGAGAAATGATTTTGAATCTGCGTTTCACTTGAATCTTGATACCTTCTCTGTAAATACATTCTCTCAGTTCCAATAGTAGTTTCAGAATGTGTTCTTTTAAACTAGGCATTTATAGGAATATCTTTATGAATGAAATACTAACACGTTTGCCGAATGCAATCTGTTGGTAAATCATATCGAAGAAACTCAGTCATTATCTCACCATACATCATAAGTCGTGAAAGAGTCTCGTGTTTTAATAGTTGTTTGTTATTCTATTAGTCTTTTAACCAATTACTGAACTTTGTCTCGTGGAATTCTAAAAATCACTGCAGTGTTGTAGGTAGAAGTCATGACATCCAAATTCCGACAAGATCTGGGTAGCAGTTGACCAGTGTATGACCATTTTAACATTTCCACATTAATCAGCCTTATTTTACAGCAATCAGACACCAGCGGTTGCCATGTATGTGTCTTAAAGGATACAATTGTTCTTTGCTTTACAGTTGAATCTGTAAAGGTTCTCTGTACAGCTACAAAGGTAAACCACAAATTCTCTCTGCTATATATCCATCAGAATAAAAATCATGACCCACAAAGGGAAGGTAATGACAGCATGAAGACCATCTGGTATGCTCCAGGAAAGTTCAATCTTTATTTTTACTTGAGTTTCACACCACAACTGAAACACTGTACTTGGTCTCTTTGTTCCAAGTAGGCAAACCTTGCTCGGGCTAAGTTTTTGGGAGTGGGAAACCATCCAGATCTTTGGGATAGTTTCTGAACGTATTCAGTCAATATTCAAATCACAATAGCCAGAGAAGCCACGGGTAAAGTGTATTCTTCTTTGATTTGTAAATCTCGATGAGCCAGTGGTATCCAGCGTGGATTGTGACTGCATGGGTAGCTTTCGATAGTCGGGTTTAAAGGTCGTGCTGTATTGCTTATGTCACAGTATTCAGCATCACTGTCAAATCATTCAAATTCAGCAGCAGAGAGGATGAACAAACCAATTTGCCTGAGACCTTATTTATGAAAAATAGAGTTTCGTACGAAAATGAAATCTCAACGTCAATAACGTTGAACCAGCACCTCTAACTTTGTCTCGTAGGTAACCCTGTTGGGTTAGCTTATTATGTTACCGATGACGAAGTCATCAATGATGATTTTTGTATTTCATTTTTAGGTGTATTCGTTTACGTGTTGGTCACTTTTGTTGGTCGCACCCTCTCTGCTGCTGTGGTTTTTATCCAAATATTGTATCAAGTCCGTTATGATATCTTGACCTCGAATCATGCAAATTTATTGTTATAAAACCAAACGGTGTAGCTTGTGCTTTTGAAAAAAAGTGTTTGAACTTGATCATATCCATGTCCCCTGAACACCAAGTATAATAAATATTTTGCAGCATATGATTACCAACTCCGTTAAATACAACTAAAATATTACAGTTATCTCTGATTACTTTTGGAATTTGTGTATAACGCTGTGTAACATAAATCACGTCTGTATTTTTATGTCTACCTCGAGAAAATATCCTAGCTGGATTTGATTGTTTGTCCAGCATGACATCATTGTATACTACTAAATTATTAATACTTCCATCAAGGTCATCTACAGATGGTGCTTCATCAATATCAGTGATAAAATCAATATCGTCACTGTCTTCATTTAACACCTTTGCATTTTCATTAAAATCCTTAAGTACTTCATAGCATCGCTGATCATCTACAGATGGTGCTACTAAGTACAATTTATTCCACTTGAGCCATCTCATTATCAAATTAAGCAATAATTGCGTTTTGCCAAATCCAGATGGACCTATTATTATCATTCTGATAGAATTCGGTAGCGTTGGGTGATGTTTTACTAGCTCTTGTTTTCGTGTCGCCGAAAAGTCAATTATATCCATATGATAAATAATATGAATTTATATTGTGTTCGATGCAGGGCAGCCACGTCCACCACTGGATTAACAACAATAATAACAAAAAATAAAAAACGCGCACTGACAGGTAAGTGTGAAAAGTGTGGCACAAAAAAATACAAATTCATTTCAAACACAGCGACAGGAGGTGATATTGCTGCTTCGCTGGGAAAATTACCAGGATTACCATGGGCGAAATATCCCGGGGAAAAACACTTACCGGATTATAATTATTGTGGGCCAGGAACTCGTTTAGATATTCGTCTTGACAATCAAGATTAACGTCGGTCTGGTGAATATCCCGTAAATGGAATCGATCAAGCATGTTACGTTCATGATATTGCTTATCGAAATAAAGATTTACAACAACGACATCTCGCCGATATAAAATTAATTCATGCCATAAATAATGTAAAAGATAAATCACTTCAAGAGAAATTAACTGCTTTTCTGGTAAAAGCTGGTATGAAAGGCAAAATAAGGTTAGGGGCTGGGTAATTAATTATATAACTATTATAATGGAGTCCATTTATTATTCCCCAAGAGGATATTGGAAGGGCAAAGCAGCAATTAGTAAACTTGCTGAAGCAGCAAAAGTTTCACGTGCTGTTGCTGCAGCGTGGTTAGCACGACAGGCAATATGGCAAATCTATCTACGTCCACCTAAACAAATTCAGTACACGTATTTTGATGTCAGCGTCCCCAATGAAGTTCATCAAGCAGATATTTTGTTTTTACCGCACGATATTATTAAAACACGTGGACGTCAATCACGCACATACAAATACGTGTTAACTGTCGTTGACGTTGCAAGTAGATATAAAGAAGCAGAACCACTGTCAACAAAGACAGCAACTGAAGTTGCATCTGCGTTTGAACGAATTTATCAACGAGGATCCGGACCACAAGGTGGTCTACGATGGCCACAGTTGCTACAAGTTGATCCTGGCAAAGAATTTCTTGGTGCAGTATCATCGCTGATAAAAAAACATAATGTCAAAATCAGAAAAGGACACATCGCAATTCATCGTGATCAGGCAATAGTTGAACGATTTAATCGAACACTCGCTGAGCGGTCATTTGGATACCAGTATGCTAAGGAAATAATTCAGGCAGATACAAGATCTCGCGAATGGGTTGCAAGATTACCAAGTGTGATAGCTGCGTTAAATAATGAAATTACTCGTGCAACTTCTATGAAACCTATTAATGCAATTACAAAAAACATATACCCCGTAGCGATGGTTACGAACAACGACGTGACTTTTCAAACCAACCAGTGTTAGGTAATGTGACTGTAAGGTATTTATATGAACCTGGTGAACTTGAAGGGGGTAAAAAAAGAGCAACTGATCCTCTCTGGAGTGTGACCACACATAAAATTTCTAGCGTGATTAGATCTACAGGTAGACCCGCCATCTACAGACTGGATTCAACTGCTCCTCAACGTGGATTTGTACGTGAACAATTACAAGTAATTCTTGAAGACACACAATTACCACCGCGTTCACTTTTGTAAACTGGTGCCCCGACGTCGATTGCATTCAAGACATGTCAGTGTGACATTATCACGTGTATGACCAAGATCACTATTAATTCTATCCACGGTAAATTGTTTTGGATTATTACAAGAATACTTCCACAACATGTGACAGTTGCAAATTACACAACGATTATTCTGTTGTTGTTTTAGCGTCATAATAAATTCAACATCGATATCAAAATCACGATTATTTTTTTTTGTCACATTGCTTATAACCGGATAATTTTTTTTCTTATTACTTCAACACTAACAGTTTGATTATTATTTTCTGTGGAGTCTATGACAACTCTATGCAGTTGAGATATTCTCCTGACTCTAGATACTGCGAGATAAACTAAATTTGACCACTCGATTCTGTCATCGACAATCCAGATATTTGTATCAGTAATAGTTAGTCCTTGTGACGAATGAATTACTATAGCATATCCGAATTTCCACGGTGAGTTATTCATACTCAATACGCTTTCAACAACATCAATATCAACTAAAACAATATCATTCAATACAAGATTTTGTTTTTCATTTGTTCCTGGGACTTCAACTTCAATATTTTGTCGTCGAGTATCTGCTGGGCGATAACATAATGGTACGGGTAGATTTGAAAACTTTTCTTTATGTAACAGAAATAATTTCTCTTGCAATTCATCACGAACTATTTTTCTACTCGCAACTATTAAATCATTTGGTCTCCATAAATTCCAAACATCGTTAACAGGAGTTTCTGGAATTATTTTACGCATTATCTCACATTGTATTTTATCTGGCTGTAGTCTAATTAATCTTTTAAATTCTTTCAGAGGTTCATCAATAGCTCTATGATCATCATTTATTTCTTTATAATAATCCACAAATGATTTTAACCACTCATGTGGAGATTGACCGACGAAAGGTAGTGGTTGACCATGATCGCCACACATAATTATCGCAGTATTTTTTGTCAGTAACCAATCGAGAAATATTTTTAATATTTCTAACGACACCGTACAAATCTCATCCCAGATGATGATTTTCGGAATACATTTTTCACCCATTCGTTCAGGTGTCCACGTATCTCCACACCATCTGAAGAAACTATGGTATGTATATGATTTTACTCCTCGTTGTTTTATTTCTCTGGCTAGTCTGTGTGTAGGTGTCAACACAATCATATCTAAACTCCGAAATAATTCAATCGCACGTGTTGTTTTACCAGAACCTCCAGATCCATTGAGATAAATGGTTTTATGTCTAGCCACGGGATCAAATACAGATGGTGATGTTGATACTGGTGTTTGATTGTCATTACCGTAATATATTTCTTTGATATCAACGTCGGCTGATTCAGAAGAGTCAAGTATACTCTCTTGTTTTATTCTCCATGATCCCCATTCGCCGCTACCGAGTAACGGTTTTACCAAATCCACATGTTCGTTATTTATATAAAATGAATCCGTAGCAACTCTGACAGCGTAACAAGAAAATCTATTTATCATCGATAATAAATTTATAGAAACGTAAGCCAGCATAGAAGATCTTAAATGAGTAAACTGAGGCGACTCACCATCGATATAACTTACTATTGTACCTAGTTTGGTTCCGTCTGACAAATAAGCATTATTTCTACTCATAAATGTTCCTTTGTTCGTTGTATCAGTAATTATAAAATCTAACTCAGCATCGTCCATAATTAATCTTGTACAATGTCGTTTATGATCATACGAACCACCTTGAGTAAATTTACCAATTATTTTTCTACCGAGATCTTTTGCAACTTTATTTTCATAATCAATTGTATCCCAATCTTCATCTGGATCTGTCAGGGAATGTTTCTTTTTTTGTGGTAACCCAAACTTGTTTCTGCGGATGATACGATATAATGGCTTCACTGACCATCAACGATATTAAAATTACCGCATCAAGCATGTACCGCAACAGCACCGTTGGAACACAATATTTTTCTGAGAAATGTCTACCAAACCACGCATAAACGATCGGATGAAGATTATTACAAAACTTAAATGATTTTACACAAGCGAATCCAGTTAAATCAAAATCAGGTAATGGTCCATTTATCGCAACTCTTGTCATTTCATGTTTCGGATGTCCGAATCTTTTGAAATATTCAGAACAGTCTCCGTATCCATGAAAACTTCCAGGATAACACGCGACCATATCAACCGATATAATTTTACGATGATCGTATTTGGTATTCCATAATCCGCCATGTCTGTAGTCGACACAACTTTTCTGAACATCTTCAAGGAATTCGGATCGTGTCGGTCACCATGAATTTTTCTTCTGAGCAAAGTGAGCAGCAACTGATGGAACTGTAAAACAATTATTTAGTAATTGTTCAACTTCGACGTTGTCAGAATTATATTCACGCCAAAGGCGTTGGGCAAGATTCTTCATTTCTTCATGGAGAGATTCTCTACGGTAAATATCTCCGTTAGGTTTTACAAATTGATCGTAATATGCGGATTCTGAACTCTGAAATAACCAAATAGATACAGGATCACTCTTACTGATATCGCTGATAGCATCAAATATATAATCGCTATAAAATTTAACTGTCCTATCTCGTGGAAATATTGTTACAGCATCAGTCCATGCATGTGCGTTATGATCAATGATTGTTATTGGAGCTCCTCTTGATGGGTATTTTGACTTATATATAATTTCTCCGGTTAGTGTTTTTACTGTTATTGGAAATTTTAAATTTTTTTTCTAGCTTATCAACGTCGCTGATAGATGCTCCGGTATCTTTAACTGTTTCTGCCCACTCATTTATTTTTGTACGTCTTAGATCAGTTAAACCGTTTAGCGTATTGCTTTTGAGAAATGTTCCATAACTCGCTCAGCTACGCAGTTTAGTCTCCTTGACAATTTCATTGGTTTGAGATCCCCAACACTAGGTTTATCATTTAGCGGATATATTGCATATATAACCGCCGTGACAGGATACACTCGTTCATAATATGGTTTATCAATACCGGTCAGTATTCCTGGCTTGGATTTGTTATTTAATGTAACAGTATTATTTCCAGTATGAAGTCGTATGGGTTCACGTTTGTCACGAATAATCCAAGTATCATCATCTGTCTGCACAATAAATTTTACTAAAATAATATATCGCTGATTGTCTAGATAGTTAATAATATTTTTACCTCGTTCGTCACTCATTCTAGTGTCAACAACATTCATAATCCTGAATGTCGACCAAGTATGAACCACGCCATCATTGCGAAATTCTTTCTTGGCTTCACGGATACGATCGGTTATATCACTATTTATCAAAGCCAGATCTTGCATCGAAAAATTAAATTCAGATTTTGGTAATTTATCAAGATCAAATCTTGCGGTGGAAGGTTCAATTGTGGATAATCTTTCAAATTCCTCCATACTATATTTAAAGCAAATATATGTTTAATTAAACTTTAATTATATATATATATAATGATTCAAACAAACAACCGATGCGGATGGCTCATGATTGGTTATTCAACTCCTTGTAATAAATCATGCGTAAATGAACTCTGTGGCCAACATATGCAAAGCTATCGTAGAGGGAGTCTAGGACCAAAAGCGTGTTTACGATGCGGTGTTGGGGTCAGAGGAGAAACCCAGTTGTGTGTAAAGTGCGGTGGTAAAAGATACAGAGAGCTGAAACGATATTATGATAAGAAGTCGTCAGGTGAATCCCCTATAAAAACCGCTGAAGACTATCTGGCCAGATTTCAAAATAATCATTTAGACAAATAATATTATATATAAATGAAGCAAAATGAATTTGTGAAACATCCCATTATTAAAAATTATGAAGCGTCTCGTGATGGTGTCATCAGAAATTGTCAAAGGAAAAAACCAGTCGGTTTTGTTACTAATACTGGGTACATCATGTTTACTGCTGGAAATAAAAATTACCACTCACATAGGTTTGTATTTGAATGTTTTCATGGGGTAATCGAAGAAGGATTTGTAATCGATCACATCAATTCAAACCCGAATGATAATTCTTTAGAAAATTTACGAATTGTTACACAGAGTCAGAATTGTATTTCTGGAAGAACCGGGTATAATAATAATTCTCCAAGGCCAGTTGTATCTACCAATACAGAGACTGGTGAAGAGAGAATTTTTAATTCCATATACGCGGTGGTAAATATTTTGACATTGTCCCATCTTCAGTACGTTTTGTTGCAAACAATTCAAGAAAATCAGCATTTTCGAAAAAATTCAAACAAAGAATCACGTTCCGATATATACAATGAAGCGAGATAAATCCGTCATCACTGATAGAGCAATCAAGTAGTTGTATCCCTTTTTTTGTTATTGCGTATAACCCTCAGAATTCAACGCAGACTGTTCTACCCGTGATTTATCAACGATGTGGAATCTGTACATTTTCTATATAATATATAATGATTGTACAGATTCCACAACGATGATAGAAGTCTCAGATTCACTGAATAACCGTTTTATCCCTGATTTGTCATCATTAACGGATAGGTACATTTTCTATCTAATAATTAATGATTGTACCGATCCGTTAACTAATAGAAGGTTGAAGGGAGACAAATCTGTCATCGCTGATAGAGTAACTGAGCACCTATCTTTGGTACTACAGTCTAATCGTAATGCTTAAATATCTCTCCAGTCCAGATATCTCAACTATGTGGAAGTATTAATTGCAGAAAATATATATTATACTTTCCTCAACCAACCATAGAAACCTCAGCCGTGATATTATATCATAAGCCGATATTGTACATAACTGCTTCACATATCGATCGCAGCAGATTACATGCATCATTGTAATAGGCGGAATATACCAGAATAATATCGATCCAACGCATTTACTAACACAGTTCTGGCCCGTAACACTGTTACGGTTGATAATACAGTATTTTTAAACAAATCAGAATGGCTAAAATGTGTAAAACTGTAGATTTTCGCGATTTATTTTATATTTTATTCAGAAATCTGGTAGTACATACTAATCGCTTACTTGTAAATACGAGTAGAGAAAGATCTGGGTTACAAAATTGAATTCATGTGTGCGACAGTGCGAATAGTCATATACTTAAATTTAACTATGTATTTGTAGAGCTCCGATAGCCGTGGGGTTAAGGCGTTTGCGTGCAAATCCACTAGTGTAAACGCTGCGTGTTCGAGTCTCCAAAAATGCTAAAGATATATTATCTTGCATTCGGCGACAGATGCTATTATAATTGGGGGGGGGTGCCTGCGGGCAGTTGATGACGAGATATGAGATTGTGAAGAAAAAAACAACTGGGGGGGCGCCTGCGGGCAGTTGATGACGAGATATAAGATTGTAAAAAAAGAAAAAATAATTCCAGTTGTAACTCGCCCGGCACCCCTGAACCTCAAAGGCGCCCGGGGTTCACTTAGGGGGTGCTTTTATTACCCCGCAAAACAACAATTACATATCCGACGTCATCAACCTGCTCGGCAGGTACTTCCTTTTGCTTTTTTCTTCTGATTTATTCAGAAATAATTTTTATATTTATTCAAAAATATATTTGTTCAGAATTATTGATATTTATTCAGAAATATATTTTTATTTAAACAAATAATTTATAATATAAAAAGTAATGAATCACGAAAACATCACATCAATTATTACTGCTATTAAGCAATTACAACACAGCGGCGTGAAAATATCCGAACAACTTGATCCTGAAAAAATAATGAGTGATTTTGAATCATTACAATTTCGGAAGTCAAAAAATAGGTATACATTACCTTCCGATTATAGATTCATAAAGTTGATCCAGCAGGCAATGTTACGATCGCTGGCAGCAATCACGGATACGCAGGTGAAATTATTTGTTCCTCTTTCACGGGCCATCGAGAAGGTTAGGTTAGAATTATTTCACGAGTACGAAACGAAAAGACTCGTACACGTTCGTATAAAACAGCTAAGAGATATCATGTCGATGACGGAGTTGATAAATAAAGACGCGGAAGAATTACTGGCTAAAGATAAAGACGAGTGTGACTCTGATCATAGTGACTCCGTCACCAGTGACAACGAAACTAATAGTGTTGTATCAGAATAATTCATTTCTGATCCTGATAAAATCACGGGGTAAAAAAAATTAATTATTTGGTACTTTTATTTTTGGCTTGGTGTTTTCCGCCGTGATGTAATTATGACGAAGTGATTACGAACGTGGAGATCTTAAGATGACGCTCTACGATGACGTTCTACGAACGCACATACAGGTTTATATTTAACGACTCTGATCTAAGATCGAGCAAGTGGCCAGACTGGTCAGTAAGTTTGAAATGTATCCGTGATAAGAGACGACTATGACATTTAAGATAAACAACATTGATTGGTTCTGATACAATCAAATAACCTGGGGGGACTTGAGGGGTATATGAGTAGAGAATGTATCCTTGTCGGGTTTTGGATTGGATTTATCAGTGTCGACTTGATAACTGCCGTCGATAACATCACATACTAGATTGACAGCGATTGTTGATGTGATCGCGACGATGCCCGTTGAAACATGACGGCCTTCGTTGTATGGATCATTATTGTGTAGAAGAATACTTGCTGGTGGGGATATTTTTCTCCATGATTCGAGGATTTTTGGAAACATATCTGTGATGTTAAGTTCAATTTTGGGGATAATATTATAATCACGTTCATTTCCATATACGTTTCCTTGTAAATAGAAATTTATATTAAAACGGTCAATCAAATTATCAGTACCATAATTTTTAATAAATACTTTTTCAGCAAATTTAACGTTTTCATCTATCACATCTATCATATGTGCATAGTCAAATATTACTGCGTTTAGATGCTTAATTGAATCAATGATATTTTTTTTTTGACGTCTTCGTTGTAATTTTTTGTTAAATCAAGAATTAAATTTTTTACATATTTATGAATTCTATCAAATTCATCTATGATTGGGTCAAGGAATGTTTTAGCTTCAGTGACAGTTAAATTTGGAATAGGGCCGTATCTAATTTGTAACCGATAAACATCTGGTAATAAAAATATTTTTTGTCCATCATCGGCGATAAAATATTCATCAACGTCCCATGGATACTTTTTCTGTATTCGGGTGTCTTTGTGGATTTTTGCTCTGTCGTGAGAAACTCTTCCATGCGTGGTTGTGGCGGACCTTCATATGTTGGTTTAATATCTGTCCATCCTAACACTGACCTGATTGTGGATTGATATATGTCCACGGCGTAATCTGGCGATAATATTTCAATGGCCTAAGAAAGTGTTGGTTCATGAACAGTAATAGCAATCTTTGATTCTTTTCCTTTAATAGATTTAATTCTGCGTTTGAATTCTTCATTGATCTGTTCTATTTGATAACTTCCCGTTGGAATACTAACTACTTGCCAATTTGGTGTTCCATCGGGTTTGTTTTTTATTTGCAAATACTAATGAATTATTCGGTTGTAGTCCACCAAACGACGCTGACCTGATATTGGGCCAACTATAATAAACTCGTAATTGCGCCAACGCTATCTCGGATGCTGAAATTGCAGTTGGAAAATTAATACTGAATTCGGGCAAAGTCGAACTCGCTGATATCATTGTGGTTCTTACCGGAGCAGTATTAGTGACGATCTGTTGTAATAAATCCTGAGATCGCTGATCGAACGTTGACATTATTATACTATTATTGTTTTGAATCACCGACGACGACATTGACGTCGTTGACGTTGTCGTTGACGTCGCGGTCAGAAATTTTTTCATCAATTACTTCATTGTAGATCTTTATTATAATAGTGAATTCTTCGTCAGATATTATTCCATCATTGAGCGACGAAGAAATCGTTAATGATAATTTAGAATATGCGGTCGTTGCTGTGTGTAATTTCATCGTGTACTCGTTCAATTTTTCATTTGTACACGTATTTATCTTCTTTGCGATTATGTTAAATATTCCAGCGATCGACGTTGGCGATGAAACAATGATTGTTACAACGATCGGAGCTGTCATCGTCAGCGTTGATAATACTACGCCGGTTCCAGCAACTAGCGTAGAAACCGAATAAACCATGATATCAACGACAACCGCACGTCTACGATATTTTTTTATTTTTGCTGTATAATTATCGATGATGGTTTTAAATTTATTCTGCCATGTTATTACTTGATCGTATCTGTATCTGTTAATGTCTATCATTATACTGTATTAAAGTCGTTGTCTAAGACGTTGTCTAAGACAACGGAGGTGTTTCAGCTACAAATTCTATGCACCACCAGCAAGACACTGTGGTTAATTTTTTATCATCTGATACCAGCATAAACGTTTCTTCGGCATCTTTATTTAACACTACAGATACAGTCCCAGAAAAATTATCGGTTGAATAACGCCATGAAAATGTAGTAAATATTATACATTTTGCAGAACTGAATACGGACAACCTGTACACACCGGTTACTTCTGCGGTGTGTTTAATAGTGTTGTTTTGTGGTGTCCACGTTGATGATCCTGATGATACCGTGTACACGACATTGTTAGCTCGTCCGTGAGGAATTTTAATCAGATTAGTTTTTGAATGATATTAGGAATTTCACTGAGAATATCGTTGAGTTTCGTGTTTATGTCAGTGAGTTTAATATCAATGGTTGGTGGACTTCCCAAAAAAATCATTAGTGGTTCTGTTCACGTTTCTGCGAAAATTCATAAACAGTTGTACAAGATTAAAAAATTCAGTTCTAAATGCGGTCATTCCGTCATTGATCGTCGACAACGAAGTTGTTACTGGAATTTCCTTATCGTCTACATATTTCGTCGTTGCAGCGTCGAGATTATCCGTCGGTTCTCCTACATTAATAATTTTATTGTTATTCATGTCAATGACGCCGTTCATTATATCACCGGCTTTTAACACTCGTTCACTTATACTATCGACGACGGAGTAACAACACTAGGAACAAGTTTGCCCTCGCTGTCATATACAGCAACAAGACCTTCTCGCAATAATCGATTACGAATAATAATATCATTGATTGAAATATTACTCGTCTTCAATTTTCCTTCATGGTTTTGAAATACAACAAGGTCGTTTGGATCAACGTTGGCAAGATTGAGCATGTCAGATAATTCATCATTGATCTGCCTTGTTACTTGCTTGAGTAAGTCTTCGGATGGTGCTTGTTGAGGTTTGGTTTTAGTTGATCTTCCGTAAATATCTACCATTATATAATTAGTGATTATTTAATGTATATTCGTGTACAGTTTTATGAGGTGGTTTCGTTGATCTTGATACAGCATCAAGTACTGCTAGTGCTTCACGGCCAGATATCGGCGGGTCGGTTAATGTTTGTGTTGGTAACGTTGAATACCAGATTGGAATACTTTGAAGTGCAGTACTTCGTACTGTATCGACGTATTTTAAAAATTCATTTGGTGGTGCCAGTCCGTACGAATCGAAATAAATAATTCCACGTGGATCAATCGCGTACGCAACCCAGTGAGTGCCACGACCAGAGCTTTTATCGAGATTAATAATACCTGTTTCTGACAGATTTGGATCTTTCGGTCATTGATCACGCATAAAAACACCTCTAAAATTCTTTATATTTAATCGCGCAGCAGCATCAAGTAAATCAAAATTCGATAGTGGAAAAATCAGCGAGTCCCTGGAATTCTTAATCCTTTTCCCCAAACGTTGTTTGGTTGAGACCCTGGAAGTCTCAGACCGTGACCTCGTCGTCGTCTTTTTTTTAATCCTTTTCCTGTTGCTTTCTTCAGAGCCATTCCAGCAGCTGTCCCAACTGCACCTAACGCAGCAGCTTTTCCAACTGCTGGAGCGGCTGCGGCTATTAATGCTGGGATAGCTGCAAGAAGTGGAAATATTCCTCCGGTTTTAATAGTATCCTTGATTCCACCCACGGAAAGATTTAATCGTATTCCTTTATTGGTGTGTTTAGCTTCGTTGAATCTCTTAAACTGACGCTCGGTCAACGATAATTTATTTGCACCGCTCATTTGTTCTTGTTTTAATGATATTTTTGTTCCGCATCGTGACACCGACGACGATTGTAATCGTTTAATCTGACTCGGGGTCAGACTGACACTAACATGATGATATGACATTTATGATATATATTTGATTTCTAAATTAACGCTTGCATATTCTCTACGGGAGCATCAACGACTCTCATGCGACCACCAAGACCTTCAAGTAACATTGTTTTATCGCTGAGTATAACCGCGATTGCTCTGTAATTGAGAACATCTACAACATTTCTGTTAACGCGAGCTCGAAAATGTATGTCAACGACAGACTGTCTAAACAAATCCAAATGTTGCAGTGAAAAATAATAAATCGGATATAGTGTTGTAAAATCTAGCTGATATTTGTAAACCAGTATCAACATTTTGATCACGCCCCATAAACGATATCAGTCGATGATACGCACGCCACATGATTTTGAGCAAAATTCAACAAAATATCCTCCGATGGTTCTTGATGTCCGTTTATTCGCAATGAAACCTCGGAAACACCGAGTTTGTCAAATATCATTATACTACGCGTTTATTCATTTACTCGTGCAGTATTTTGAAGTGCAACGAATATATGTCGCGGAGCAAAGATACCCTGTTGTGATGCTATTTGCCACGTAAATATTGTGCTTTGAATAGAATCTGTGGTTGTTGTTAACCATGATAGCGTCGACTTGCCGCCGCTGCTCATGAAAGCGAGTAACCGATCTTCTTCAGATATCGCTGGAGTCATTACTGGCACCCATAATGAAAGTTTTGTTAGAATTACTTTACCAGCATCACCAGCGGGTCTCCATATTGCATCATCGTCGGTTGCTTTTCGTACAAGTACAATTGTATGTTTGGCTCCGAAAATGACCTTTCGTACGTGTCTGCAGAATCCAAAAATATGTGATAGTGGAATCGCGCAAGGAAGACTTCGGTTGTTCCCCTGCAACATTGCTCGACGTGATCTAAGTCCTAGGTTAAAATCTGGATCGACATTAATAATAATACTTTGCACATCCGCGTCGGCATTTCTAGCAAAGTTCCTTGGTCGTCCTACTCCATACTGGTTGTATTCGGGATCATTAGAAGTATCCTTGGAAAACATCATTGATGGACCAGCTGATCTTGAATAATTGTCGCTGTATCTTGCAATGCCAAGTATCGTCGTGGCAACGTCAACATCTTTTTGAATCGATTCAATATTTCTTCCGTCGATCATATATGTGGCGCTGTCAAACAACGCCATGATACCATTATTAACAAAACCAATACTAATATTTTCTCCGTATTCAGTATTATCTATTTTTAAAATTTCACCTTCTACTTCGATAAATGCTTCAGCGGGTAACAAATATCTACTTGTATCTTGAACTTTTAATTCAATTCGTCCGCGCTGATTTGGCATTCGCGCATCGTAAGAATAATATTGATAATCACGCACAGACTCATCCTTGAGAACTGGCGCATCCATTTCAAATGCGGGATCAGATACACGTTTGAACATGTTATGTTATTGGTCTTCGTCTAATACGAAGACCACTTCCTGCCATCAGACTTGCTGCTACATTTGTTTCCTTTTCATCAGCTAACTCTGCTAGTTTTTGATTTGCGGCTTGATTTATTATTTCACTAACACTTGCAGGCATCACCTCAGTGCTGGCCAGTTTCACTGGCTGAGGTCAGACCGCTTGCGGTCTGCGTATTAATAGTGCTAGTCTATCCTTGATTCCAGAAAATGCTTTACTAGTAACGTCACCACCAGTACTAATACCTTTTTCACGAATAACGTCAATAGCTTTCATGCCTAATTGCTTTACAATCGGTATTGCTTTTGGGGCGATTCTTGAAAATAAACCCTTAACAACATCACCGAATCCATCTCCGTAGAATTTCTTGTATACAGGTAATTTTGAATTTACCACCCTGACCATGGTTGGTCCACGTTGAGCAGCGTGTATGATTATCTATTATAATAATTATATCTAACTGTTTAATCAGTCGCTGGTGACCTTTAGTTGAGCGACCTTTAGTCGCTATGATAATCATCGACAATTTCATTACTGACAGATCGATACACGTTAATATCCATGATGCCACCGGTAAATAATCGTTGACAAATAGATGAGATTTCGTTGATAATTTCATGAGAATTATTACCAGCTCGTTTCCCACCGATTAAAATTTCTAATCTATCCACGTCGGCAAGGATGTTGTTAGGACAAGTAACAATACCACGCTGTAAAGTTTCACTTTCTCGAGGAAGTCCACTTCCAGTTTTGCCTTTACCAAAAGGTGAAAAATAAGATGTAGCACGACCAAATAAACCTTGAGGTTGATCTGGTTCACTAGGTGGAGTTGGTTCACTAGGTTTTTTCTCCTTAGAAGATTTTATTTGTTTCATTACATTTTCTTTAAACTCATCATAATCGCCAAAGTCATTTACTTTTTCAATATTTCTAGAGAAGAGATATACAGCAGTAATTCAATCATCAAATTTAAATTCTTCAACGTACTCGGGTTTTAAATATTTATGTCGTAATTCATATTTTGATGCAACAGATATTGCATAGGATGGATTTTGGATAACTTCAGTGCTCTTGGGTTTAAAGTATTCACTTACTGATATTTCTGGTTCTTCTTGTTGTTCTTGTTGTTGTTGTTGCATTTTCTGAAAAGCCAACGTCATATTTTTTATAGCTGTATCGTAAGTAGAATATCTTTTGTCGTCACTTCGAGCTTAATCAACATTAAAACGTAAACGAAAAATCCATTTATACCATTTCTCGCGACTTATATTCTCATCAGCATATTCGGGGTTTAGAAATTTTTTTCGTTCATTATAAGAGAAAAAAGCAGTTTCAGCTAATTTATCTATGTTATACTTTGCAATGCTGTCAATGAAAACATCATTAAATTTATTATATAATTTAATCCTAGCTCGTGCTTCTGATTCTTGTTGAGTATCACCTTCTGTTTGATCTGTCTCTCCAGTTGGCTGAGCCGTAGCTATTTCAGCGGGAAGTTCTCGTAGAATTCTTTTTGTCTTCTTAGTTCGCTCCGCTATTTTTTTTAGTTTGTTTCGCTGTTTCTTTTAACACAGGAAGAATACCTTTAGTGGTTTCAGTGATAGGTTTAAATAATTGTTCTGCGGATTCTGTAAATTCTTCTTCTGTTTGTTGACGCTCTTGCAATTGTTGTTTGACAGAATCACGGACAGGTAGATATTTCTTAATTGCTTCTAGTCTCTCTCGAGCTAGTCTAACTGAATGTGCTTCACCAATCATTATTATAATGCAATGGTTTAATTACAGCAGCAGAGAAGGTGCGACCAACAAAAGTGACCAACACGTAAACGAATACACGTAAAAATGAAATACAAAAATCATCATTGATGGCTTCGTCATCGGTAACATAATAAACTAACCCAACAGGGTTACCTACGAGACAAAGTTAGAGGTGCTGGTTTAACGTTATTGACGTTGAGATTTCAACGTCGTACGAAGCTTTATTTTTCATAAATAAGGTCTTAGGCAAATTGGTCTGTTCACCCTCTCTGCTGCTAATTCATTGAACTCTACCAGCTGAGCTAATTCAGCTCACTTCGAATTTGTGCATCAATAGTATAGTTGTCAAATTAAACCTTGCAAAACTATCCATGTATTCTTGCGGTTAAATGTCGTTTACCAATATCAAGATTGCATATATTGGAATCATTTGAATGTTTATTTTAGAGCGACTTTCCATGAAACCATAGCTATCAAAAAACCTGAACGTTCTTTTTACTTCTATTCCTTTGCCATCTGTCATGAATACATTTTAATTGCTATTAGGTGCTACTTGTTATCAACACTTTAAGTTAACAAATCTTTTTACCCAGTTGGGTAAATCTATGTATGAGTTCTTGAGTGCTCATATTTGTTTATGTTCAAAATTTGTGCCTTGAGTGATCTTTCGGTCAAAGTTTCTGCATTTTGACTGTAGTTCCGCCTAATAGATTGTCGATCATAAAATTCATCGTTATCATTTATTTGTTTAGTCATTATAGCTTTGAAATGAATAGTAAAATTTATTCATTTCTTTTTCTTGAATTTCTTCGTCCAGTGAAGACAGTTGCCAAGTACCAAGTGAACGACTACGGAATTAAATGTATTTACCATCCAGCCAATAATTTTCTTCATACGTGGTTCAGCTGGGAGAAAGTGAAGACCCTCTAGTGTACATTTTTGTAACCAATAAGATATCATATGTCTAAAAGCGAACTCCCAACAGCAGAAAATAGGCGTCAGGTATTACCTTTTTAAAATCTGTCAATGACTGAACTTACATGACCTGTTGCCATATGGCAACCAATATTATATACCTGTAATGCTCAACGACAAACGGTACATAATTTTAAGGAAAAAAAAAACTCTTTATTACAGTAATAAACATTTTAATGTAGCAATGTTAACACTCCTCATAACCTTGTTTGAAAACGACGAATAAATCGGGTTTTGATTGGTGTTGATTGTAAACCGAAATTTAGTAACAGTAAAAAATTGGATACGACGTTTGCTACAAAACTAGATTGCAAGCTTGCCAAGGCTACAAAAATTACGTTTGAATGCAGAAATAAAACAAATAAAGAACTAAAATCCGTGCAAATAAACGCACAATGACTAAAATACGTTAGTAAAGATGTTACGCTCCGATGAACCTCAGGTACATCTGCTCTCTGATATTCTATATGACCTCACCCCAGTAGTATTAATCCTCACATGAATGTGTTAACAAATTAAAAGTCTTCTCAGTTTAGTATGAATGCTGTTTTTATTTTCACAAAAAGCACAATCTGATGAATGATATTACAAGCTAAACTTATTAAATTTTGCTGTTCCAAAATTGTTGCAAAATTTAGGGACTTCCTTTTATCCATGTAACAATACAGCTGTTAATCACACTAACACAGAATGAAGAAAATCCATGAAAATGGAGTTTCTCCACTTCACTCGAGAAGTATTTACCTACTCAAAACACGTAGACATCCTCAATATATTTAGCCACTTGCGTGCTCTAGTGGTACTTATGTACAAGAACCAAGTTCAAACCCAACTATGTGCATATACTTTTGTCGTCAATTATTTGTATATTTTTCTCATGCGTTGAAACAAGAGGGAAAATTACGTTACTGCTGATATTTTCTGTCCGAATATACACAAAACACAGCAGAACTTAAACGGTTACGTAAACCTTTTACATTCTGTGGGTCAAAAAGTTATACATTTTCAATCATTTTTCAGCCATTCGATGAAATATATGTTATTCACTCCTTTCAAGCAAATATTCTCTCTTTCTTCTTACATAGTTTAAGGCAGAAACTTATAATTCTGAAACGCAACAGCAATGTACTTTGGACATGAGAGTATAAGATGATTGGATTGCAAAATATATAAACAAACTGTTGGAACCGCTGTATTGTTGATTGCATTTCTGAGCTGTCTGTGTGGATCAGAATGGCAATTGGTCTATCGGTTATCGGAACGGCAACTGACTGCCTGCAGCAAGTGCAAGCGTTACTAAAAGGACACCGTGGAGGTATCCAAAGTCACAGAGAAGGTTCTCACCGGCCTCTAGTGACGATCAAACTGGACAAAGTCCAGCGAGCTCATTCATTTGAAGTAGATTTAACTTTATCTGTTCCCATTGTTATAATCAAGTGAATTTCAGAATTGTACACATGTGCGCATTGATCTGGATAAAAGACGATGCTCCAAAATAAAAGGATATAAAGATATTCAACATTCGCTGTGGCTCGAATATTAGATTAAAATATAACCTAACGTAATCTCTCTCCAAACTCATCTGTCTTCCATATTGCAATTTCAATAGTTTTTCTCACTTTACTTTTGATAGACAGTCTCTCTCTCTCTCTCTCTCTCTCTCTCTCTCTCTATATATATATATATATATATATATATATATATATATATATATATACCCATCCAACACACACACACACACACACACACATACATACATATATACGTTATTCTCACTTTCACACAGTTTTGATTTCTATATCGCAAAGCTTATCTGTACAGAATTATCCAATTCAAATTTACAAGTATGGACCATGGCTATCGCATACTTAAATCATGTCATTGTTTGGCTTGCTTATCGGATTATTTATTATTTTTTTCCATGCGACTTTTGTATGTCAAGTGCAAATGAATTATCTGAGAAAAATTGGCTCATGAAGTTAAAGATTTTTAAATGTAGACATGTTATGATTACAAAAATCTGAGACTGTTGAAACGGACAAGAAGGTTTATACACAGTTTGCTTAGTTCTTTATGTCCCATATAACGTATGCTAATTTCATGCAATTGAGCAATGGTTTCCGACCCTTTTTTGGCCGTGACCCTGACAAATAGTTTTTTTTTCTGGGTCCCAATACTCCGTTTCCACATTTTTATATCTTTTACCACCCTAAAAAAGATTCCTGGCAAACCTACGCGACCCTCCAGAACGTCCTACCGACTCTGGTTTTGGTCGCCACCCCGGGTTTAGAACCACTGCCGTAGTATCTATGCATACACCTCAGGTATGCACCATGTAGTTCGTAACTTTCTTCTTGATTGATAGATACAAGGCAAACAGTGAGGCGCTACAATTTCTCATGTGAAGTCCATCATCTCATGAAATTAGTGCCATAAAGACAGGATTGAAAGTAAACAGAAAGATAACCAAAGTAATGAGGAGAAAGCATAAAACCAATGAACCAGTAGAGGAGGTAGACTAAGTCACGTGTCTTGGAAATGTGTCCATACACGACGACTAAGGAGCGAGAGATGCAGTGACCAGATCTAGCAAAGCAAATTAAACTTTCGGTATGCTGAAACACAAATAGAAATTCAAACAACTTGGACTCAAGATCAAGTCGAGGATTTACCGAAATAGTATCATCGGAGTAACTGCACGGCTCTAAATGCTGGAAGCTTGATCAAGAATAACAGAAAAACTTGAAAACTTTCAAAACAACTGCCTGAAGAAGAATCTTGGCATATTCTGACCAGACAGGATCAAACATTTCCCTGTAATACAAAGTGAAAATGTAAAAACAAGGAACTTATTATTTACTTGACATGCCTTTATTAACAATTTATATAACAACAGTACTAGTCTGCATTCACTCTAAGGTAACTAACAAACGGCCAAAGTACAGACGCAACATTTGGGAATTTTCACTCTGATGAGTCTGAAGACTCCTGCTTCTAAGTCATCCTTAACACAGTAAGACCAGACGTAGTCGTAGACATACTTTTCCTTACAGAGAAACTTCTTGTCCGGGATCCAGGGGACACCACTCCAGTTCTGGCAGGCGTATCTGTAGAGCACACGATAAACCAGGTATGAATGTGTATGTGTAACAATATATATCGCCAGGGCCGACAAGAGGGGGAGGGGGCAGGCGAGGATATATAAGGGGGCCCGTGCTGAACAACACTTTTTAATTTTATAAAAGAAAAAGTTTGTTTGAATAAGAACTAGGAGAAGCCAGGGTGTTTCTTACCCTTGGGCCCGTGATCGCTCTCTGCGGCTCTGTCTATCTCTTGATCTATCTGTCTGT
>JAECUM010033359.1:0-17500 GCA_016617855.1 Megalonaias nervosa
GAAATCAAGCAATATATTATTAATTAAAGCGAATTGTAAATATATACCAGACTGAACAGGAAGTGCTATCCCTGGATTCTGTAGTAGAATGCTTGATAATAGTAGGCAGAAATAATATTTAAAACAATTAATGCCATCATACAGGTTAGAGAATTTTTAATTCGTACTCTACGGAGATTCGAACCCAGGTCATAATCCAATCTGTATGATAGTATTATTTGTATTAAATATTATTTCTGCCTACTATTAGCAAGCATTCTTCTATCGAATCCAGGGATAGTACTTTCCGTTAATAAAATGTTAATAAAATGAAAAGTTAGAAAGAATTTACAGTGGTCCAAAATAATGACATATTCCGTATAAATTTCAGATTCAAGAATATATTTGCCCCCCACCCCACCCTTCCCCACCCCCACAGTCCTGACGTGTCAAAATGGCTTGGTCTGAAACTCCTTTGAATAATTCACAATGGTTCCAAAATAATATTATAGTTCAATGTGCATTTTCTACTTCCGCTGAATAATCCAAACGAATGTCTTATCTCAAATAACACCTATGCAACAACCCTCTCGTTTTTCATTTAAATCAAACACATAAATGATGATAATAAAAATTACACACTAAGATGTATAATGAATGTACAAAAATGTATGCAAAATAAAACAATATTGAACTCCTATACACGTGAAAGTGCATTTGAGATTAAAGTTTCTTTACCCCTGATGTGCCTAATTTAAATTAAAGTCGCACTCTACTCACTCAACAAGGGCACTTTCAGAAGAAGAATACTTCTCAGACAAAGTCAAAGTACCTGATAATAAAAACCCCTGAGAATCTCTTGTGTCACTTAATATTGTAAAAGGGATAGAACTGGTCGAGTAATCAATAGGTGATATAGAACATTTCGACATGAAAGGTTCATAATTCTACATAATAAAATCAGACTAGGCTTTGTGCCCTATTTTCTTCCAATAAGTACACATATGAAGAGATAAGGATTGCTGATCAGTCCTATCAGACGTTTGGTTCTTATAAGTTGTGCCAAATCGAAATATGCAAGTATTCGTATTAGACTGAATCGGTTTCTTATTGGGACACTGCTGAGAAGAAAACGTATTGGCAAAAGAAACTTTAAGAGTCAAGGAACATTCATCAGCTGTACGAGCAGCGTCATCCAAAATTTCTACCTGGCGTTCGTGGAGGTAAGTCTTGACATCAGAATGCATTGAATTCTTGAATTCTTCAACTAATATGAGTTGTCCAAGTTTTTCATAATCTTAATATATAGATGTACGCCACCTGTCAAATAGTATTTATTTTACCTTAGCAAAACCGACATCGGTTTGGCTAGTTTCTGTTTGGTGATTAATAAACCTCTGTGATATGACTCAGGTACCAACTCATAAGTTTACCAAGATGCATTCCTTCACAGCAAAATCATAATCATCACATATATCTACAAACAGTGAAGTATATACTTCACGAGCATTGCCAATCATAAAAAGATGAGTGCTCTCTTGGCCATTTTGAATTCTCCGCTATTTTTTATTTTTCAAAATGTGAAAAATATTGATCTACATCATTGCCTTAAAAGAATGTACTAGCTAATGCTTTTGACCACATTAAAAACGGAACATCAATGATTTGACTGTTGTTTGCTTTAAGCGTCAAGTTCAATTTGAAGAATCGCGTACAGTTCCTTTTCCTTCTATCACTTCTCTTACTTTTCTGCCTTAACGAAAACAGAAAGATTTATTTGCATTACTGGAGTCATTACTTTCAAGAATGGGGTCATTTATAGTGTCATCAAAGAAAAATAATTAAGTAGTTAAATTGTCTTGGAAAACTTGGCGCGAATTGGATAAAATAGTGGAATTTACTCCAAGGTTGACGATAAGTGACATAATAGTGAGCGATAAAAGCTCCCCTTCTTATACCGAATCTGCATCTGTAACCTATTGATATCGATACTTGTAACAGATGTTGCCGAAGGTGAAAGGAATAAGGAAAGTCAGAAAATATAGTTGCTTGGACTGTTCGCCATGTAGAATGAGATAAAACAGATGTTGATGTTCACTTTCTATGGAAACAAAAAAGGAAACTTCAGTAGGACATCTGTGCATATTTATTTTCTGACATGAACACAAGATTCCAGTTTTAACAAGCCTTGGCTCAGGTTAAACAGTAAAACAGTGTCTCAGATTGACTTTTAACATTAAAATAGCAGTACCATATTTAGTATACCTTCAAAGCATGACGCACAACAAAATGTGTAATACAATTGTGATTTAAAAATTACTTTTTTTACAATTAGTCCAGAAGAAAAGCACAGGAATAATATTATTTGCAGTTTATGTATTACTCCTGATCATTATCTACAAGTCAATAGGACATAACGGAGGTACAAGAAACTCCAGACACACGAGATCTAATGGAGTGAGAAAGATGACTCCAATTTTGACTTCGCACGATTTTTTAAATTATTTCACTCTCGTTCATCTGAATGAGTCCTCTTTCAATTAGTTGAAAATTATTTAACATATCGAAGCTACGGAGAGAGTTGCAAATGTGAAATTTGAAAAGAAAAATAAGAATGGTAACATGTACTCTGCACTTTGCAGTGAAATCTAACATCCATCAATGTATTCTTTATAGAAACAGACGTAAAGGTTTTCGACGACTCTCAATATACAGGTCATGAGGTTTCTTTCAAATTAATAAGAAGTAGAATGGTTTACTACAGTGATGTGCAAACATGCATATATATGAGAGATAAATACAACATAAATTATAATCATCATAGATATATAATATGAAGTTTTATATTTAAATCAAATCATTACAGTTTAAATGCCTTAGAGCAATTTTATCTATTATCGGCCAAACCCTCTTTATTTCCTTTGTACCTTTGTATCTACAGAGAGAGAGAGAGAAAGAAAGAGAGAGAGAGAGAGAGAGAGAGAGAGAGAGAGAGAGAGAGAGAATGATGGAGGGAGATAAAGACAATAGCCATGGGTTTGCATGTAAACGTGTTGCTTAGTATTTTTTTTTCCAAAAGATGTTTTGGTTGAAATGAAAATCGCGATCTGTTTCCTTTTTTAATACAATTAAATATTTACCTCACTTATCATTGCTGGGCACATTTTATGACCAATAAAATATTAAAAGCATATTTGGTCGTACAAAAACATTTATCTTTTCGATGATTGAGATTTAACTATTGTGATAAATAATTTTAAGAAACCAATGTCATTCTGTCGTGGAGAAAGATTTTCACCATTCACTGCGTTTGCACAAAATCACCACTGATACCCGTTAATTTCGTGTATATATTTTACCAAAGATGGAACCCACAGTAAATTTATCGCTAGCAGTTCTGACAATAGAAATATCGGGTCCCAGTGTCGCTATACATCTCAACTGTCTCTTTCTATAATTACTGCTTACTCTAAAGTTGAAATTAACGTTCGTAAGGCTTTGTATACTACAAAATATGTCAATCATTTCTCTTCAAACTACAGAGTTTATCACAACACATCTCATTTAATATCACCTTATTTTCTTTTTCTAAATATTGACACGTAAAAAATATTTTTAAAGTGTCTGAAAAAGGATCTGAAAAGTATTGATGTGTCAGTCATATATGACATCAAACCAATAAAAGAAAATAATGAACGGAATTATGAGAATGTTTAACTCAACACTCTACCTCAATATTAAGCAAGGAATAAAGCAAAAGGTAGCCAGGCAAAAGGGTGTATGTAAATGACGTCGATTCTCAATAGCAGTCAGATACTGTTGGCAATCAGCCTGAAGGATAATGGCTAAAATGTGGAAATATATGCCCAGAACGAACAGTGGCAGACGCATTGCAAGAGCTAATCCCGGGGTATATTAACACTTACCAGAGCTCCATGGATATAGCCCAAGTTGAAGCAATCAAAAAAGAAAAATATATATAAAGTCTGTATTAATTTGTGTTTTAATAAGCATATTTTACCTATGGAAATACACGCTATAAAATAAGTCAGACGATTAGGACTTCATTTTATCAATCTATCTTTGCAAAAGTGTACTTGCCTACGTTTACAGAGAAAATGTTCCAAATCAGACAGGTAATGTTAGGTGAACAAGCTGTGTACATCTGGAACGTAATAGGATTGAATATTGAGGGAACATATTACGTGGTTGAGTTGTGGACAAGTATACAACTATCAAAATGACTGGGTAATACTGCTAACACGTTGATAAATTTGGAAAAGGACGTTATGAATACTGTTCTAGAAAGAAACTAACATCTTGTAAGTTGATTTCTTTAACAAATCTAAACAGACCCAAAACAATAGAACCATGAATGACTTCAAACCTGGCGTGTTGTGTGTGGCACATTGTTTAAGGGACCAAATGCAGCATCAGAATCATGTCTTACAAAAATGCAAGCAGAAATCAAATGAGTAATATTGCATGTTTTAATGCACGAAAGAAATTCAATCGACCATATACAAAGGATCAACACATAAAAGTAATTGTAACAGACAAATACTCCCAACCTGTACTCCGAATGTTTTGCCAGCGTAATGATAGATGATAAATCGGACGTCATAAAGCAGAACAAATAGATAAAATGGACAATAATATGTAAGTGACTGGGAGACGGGGGTATTCAATATTTCTTTCCTTATAATATAGACTATAGCTTTTGCGCTTGTGTTGTGCTTATTATCATTTCATGATCTTCAATATTTGAATTATTCATTCAATATACCTTGCTCTAGTATTGTTCACTCGCAAAAGTTGGGAAAATTGATTTGTTTCTATCATGAAAATAATGCACCGATTCAGTTTGAAAGGGTCGTACTAAAATGGTTAATCCAATTTCAACTTTAAATCAAGCGAAATAATAATGATCCGGTTATAATGAAAGCATTCGGCCAAAATAAAGATATTTCCTTTTACAAATTTTATGATGGCTTAATATTACTAGACGTGCTTGTAATATATTGCTGTATCACGTCACGTTGGTCAACAGCCAATGCCGTTTGCTCTTCGATGTGAGGAACTATAAAGAAACGTTTGATCAACATAAACACAAACACTCTTTACAATGGCAAAAAATATAAGCCCAGATTTAATCTGCTCGTCACGTGACTGGTATTCGTAAAGCAAAGGTAAGGTTATTTAAAAATTCCATTGTAAATGTAATAGTGGTTAGTGGTTCTTGTTTTGTTTTGTTTGGGTTTTTATGGGGAGGGGGGCCTTTTTGTCTTCTTGTTTCTTTTACCAATAATTATCGTAAAGCTCAATGCATTCCCTGTAAGCAATGTATCAGTTAATGTAAAACTCTTTACAAAACTTTCTTTTTGTTTTTTGTTTTTTTTAATTTCATACCGCAGCTCCGAATGGCCAAGTATAACTTATATGAAAAGTTTCTTGACTGACCAAAGTTAAAACAATTTCAACTAATCTGCATTGTAATTTTCAACATTGTAATATCCCACAACCAATGTTTAAGTAAACCGCAAGTCCATCTGACAAACAATATATCTCTGCTTAATACTCATAACTATACAATCTGGAAACTCTTGACTGGCATGTTATGATTGATTCAAAAGGCACTATGCAGCCAGATACTAGATCCATTTTCTCTTCAAAGTCACACACAACACACGCACACACACACACAAACACAACACACACACACACAACACACACGCACATACACACATCACAACACACACACACAGATTATCTTCTCAAGGTTAATATAACCGCTGTGTAGTAGTTATAGATTTGTCATGATTTCAAGCACACGAAAATCACGCTTAATGACGAGCAAGGCAAGCCTCTGATTGACATGTATATCATATATACATTAAATGTACTATATCTAATAAACCCAAATGTTTCAAAGTAAAAACTAATTTCCAGTCGCCTAAGGTAATTCAGTCGAGTCACACGGAAGTAATTATCAATTGGCAGTTAAAATCATACATACATACATACATACATACATACATACATACATACATACATACATACATGCATACATACATACATAGGATTAAACGAATAAGTTTGAACACGCGCCATCTATCGGTTGTTTACACAGGTAAATATGTAAAGCTGTTGCCAGGGAGGATGCAAATCTGTCACAGCACAATAACCTAAAAGTTGTCAACATTTTTGGTAATTATACATTGAAAAACAATGAACATCATTTTTTTTTTAAATATACATGCGATTCTATTGATGATATTATACAAAACCTGATTACGAAATATACTCAGTGTATTGTCTGCAGTTTGATGATTATGTGCCATATACAGGACGTATTGTAATGTACTTACAAGGGTGCACTTGGAATTTCATTCCAGGGTAGCCAAGATGGACCAAAACTGAAAAAACATTGCTTATGATCCTATTTATTCTACATGCATAGGAAAGCAATAATAGTTAAACTTCTTTTAAAATCAGTAGTATTTCAGTAATAATAATAATAGATTTATTTATATAAATTTCTTTCTCCACATTGCACTTAAAATTCAGACAAATTCTGACAAAGTTGTTTTTTAAATTTTTGTTTGTACTGTTGTTATCATGGTTTGCAACTTACATGCTATTAGTATATTCAGATTAATCATTGGATCATTTTGTTTTGTGAAACTATTCAGCCAGTGCAAGCGTGGACAATCCATCTTATCGGTACGTTGAAATTTATGTTAATTATAATACATGCTTGCTACCATACTTAAGTTGGGCAAATACCACTATAATATAGAGTTGTTCCCTTATGGTGCGGTAATCTGGGTCAGCCGCCATAAGCGGGTTTATTTACATTTAAGCGATAGGAGCGACAGAGAATTTTTATAGAAATAGATAGAGGAAAAGTCAGAGAAACTTCACAATTTTTAAAAATACAGCAAAACCAGAATGGTTTTAATATGTACCGATAACAGCATTAAGTGCCGCGATAATACAGCGTTCCAGGCTACATACATACATACACAGAGCATTCTAATGAACTTTCGTAGTGAGTAATTTTGTAGAGAAATAGATTTATTATGGTCGTTCTTTCCTTGATCTTTGTAATATGTAAACATGCACCGAAACATGTGATGCTTTGAATGGAATTGGCGAGATTGTCTTTCCTATTGTTCCACTATCAGGTTAATAACGAGAATGATGTTTGAACATTTTTCAAGTGGTAACTGAAAAGGGTTGGTACGAATGCACTTGGTTCAAATATACTTAACAGAAGATAGTAATGCAAATCGTTGTATTACTGCAGATCTCCCATCATATGATATTTATACAAATGCATGCATGTTGCAGATAAAATATTGCAATTATGTTTCCCAGAGAACGGATTTCAGGTTAGACATGGTGGATACTCGCATCTGGAAAAGAGCCAAAAACCATGAAACTATCAGAGATAGGAATGTTATGTTATGTGCTGTTAATGATACAGATGCTGTTTCAGGTTTGGCTATATATACATTACTTAAATGGAAGTCAGACAGAAGGTTTGCTTATTCGTTGGAGCCAATCTGACTCCTAGAACTCAATATAAGGTATAATATATTTGATGCACCTAAATCAAATTTGCGATATACACATAGCTCTGCGTTTTAAAGAAACAATTCAATGACAAATGAGGACTCATCTAGTGCAAATTAAAATTTTGAATCCAGTTTTATTCTTTCTGACCTTTCATGACACAATACGCAAAAAGCAGGTATTGTTTGGCAGTACATATTTTGATGATAGCACGTGAGAACTGCTTACAGATGTATATTTATATAAAGCAATCCGCTTGTGTATGAAACAAAGATGCGAACAATATTTACTTTGCTTATTCTGTTTTCTTTTTATAAGAAGTATATTTCTCTCAGGTGATCACAACGGCGATTTATTTTCTTCCTTGCAAACATTTTTTTTCTTCCAGGTCTCACTACGCTGCATACTTTGTTGATAGTAATCACAACAGTAAAACCAGATTTAATACACTGTATTCTATACTTTTCCTTTTTGTACAAGTTCAACCGTTTTCATGACTAATTGTCTAAAAAGGACTCTGGTTTATTTGGTTATTTTCCAATTTAGGTTATTAGAATTTCGACGACACATCGCTTGGATTTCACAGCAGACACCTCCCAAAAGACTAGATCTAGTACCATTTACAGTCAGTAACTGCAAATAACAGAACCCCTAAAACATACGCTATGCAAAGTCGACATAGGCATGGTGCCATAAAACGTACTGACTAACATTGCAATGGTAAGAAAACTGAAACTGTGTATGTATGTAGTGACCGAACGCTAGTCAACTCCTACGTGATGGTGAGTTTTCCTTAACTCAGTGTTCTTTATTATTTTGTTATTTCCGTAAGATTTGAAGAACATATTTAAATGGACCTGCTTAATAACCAAGGTTATCAGATTTCCATTCCGTCTGTACTTCAAGGTATAATTGACATTAAACATGTTGGATGCCAATTTCTTACGAACTCTCTAAGGATGAGCAAGATTAAAATCATACAGATCAGACAAAAATCTGGACACATACATGTATATTTGTTTCAGTAATAATATTTAAACATTTCACAAAAATTATTTTAGATTCCATATTAAAACTATTTAGTTAAGCTAGGAATATTTCTAGAAAAATATTGGAAATTTTAGGCATTGGGTATATTCTCTATTTAAATAAACTTTAACTTTTTTTAATATGCATAAAGCAATGTACTACAACAATGAAAATTTAATATTAAACACTGTGGATTAATTTAAATATAAAACATTGTGTATTCTTTAAATATCAAACACTGTGTATCCATTTAAATTTCTGCGCACAAGTATTGTAAATACAGAAGAAAAATCAACATGTTTTATGATGATACATCTCTCTCTCTCTCTCTCTCTCTCTCTCTCTCTCTCTCTCTCTCTCTCTCTCTCTCTCTCTCTCTCTCTCTCTCTCTGCTTTGCTTTTAATGTTTTGCATTTTAGGACTTAATACAAAAATAAACAAATGTCGAAGGCCCTTATTTTAAAACTTGCAACAATTCATAGCTTGGTTTCAGCAAAAGGACACTATACGCAAGATTGGCACTAGTCAGTGTAACATTAGAAAGGAGCATCTCTATCAGTGGTGTGGGGGGGGGGACGTGTGTGTGCATCTAGGAGAGATGTGAGAGATGTGTCCCTCCCCAACCATTTGCCCTTGGACTAAGCTACGCACCTTTCTTAGCTCAAGCTCACTGCCACCTATGTTTAATTAGCATGTTTTAGAGTCTCGTACCTAAATTTCTCAGGAGGTAGCTTTGTATTAGTTCAAAAGACATTACTAGTATGGTCATGGTTTCTTTATTCTAAATCATATTTGTTCGTTTGCATGAAGGCATACATTGTTATTCATCAAACAGTAGAGATGTCGTCAGCTGTAAATAAATCTGAGACACGCGACTTTCATTCGTCTCGTATTATACACACGTTGGTACATCGGATTTAATGTAATTCAGCGGTACAATGATACACATTCAAAACTATGTCTTATTTCCCCATAGTCAACCATAAGGAAATTTGATTGGTACCTTGACTGAGGCAATACACTTTAGGCCTGGGTATCGAATTTGTTTCTTTTATTATGGCTGAGTAAATAGTACTTATTGTTATAATCGTCTTAATAGTCTTGTTAAATATTTGTGCATCTCTCTTATTCACGTTGTTATTTGTGAACTAATTAAGATAATGACACCCCGGAAAACAAGAATCTTATATAAGAAAGGTGTGCATAACTTTGATTGACTTGTATAAAACTATATGCTAAAACCGTTTACCTCTATAATCTTTTCTCACCGTGAAGTTGTCAACATCTGTAAAAAACGGAATGTGGTTATCATTTCCAAACAAATTCGTTTACTGAAAAGATACGTCAAATCAGTTTACCAAAGTAAAGTGATTCTCTAAAATTCAGCGTAACGATCATTTTGTTAATGTGTCCATGAATGAATTTGTCTCCGTTACATTCACAATTTCGACTTCCAAACTAAATTTTATACGATTTATATAGCGCAAATTATTTCATATAAAATTCTTTCGTCTTTTTCGTCCACTATTTTCCAGCAATATAACTACTGTGAAATTTATTATTTCTATTGATCCTTGAGCCCCTTGTCATAAGTTGTCCACATATAGCATACAGGTGGTTCAATTTTATATAATATAAATTTGTACATATGAGTAAAATAATAAGAGTGACGCAATATTTGCTTCAGGCTCCCAACCATTAAAAGATCTATTATCTTCTTTCCATTTTACCCGCACAAATTTCTGTCCTCCATATTTTTTTATCTTTGTTTCTGAACAATCTGGAAGACGTTATCTTGTTTGCCATGCTGAGACAATTCATCCATGTAAAATAGTATCTCCATATGCTCTCCCTTTAAGGCTTCTAATTTATTCGTCAGTGTCTCTCAAAACAACTTCACAGGCGAGTATCCAAAAATAACTTTCTGAGATGGAGAGGCGTGTAAGAAGGCAAAGGGTATGTCGGATGGACCCTGCTTAACAATGGGTTTGATAAACATATTCAAGGCCACTTGTACTTACGTTAGATGCCCTATGTTCTGAATAAAAGACAAAGCAAATGTCGGAATTTGCAACTCAATACGCACTTGACCGATATGCCATTGGGGATGAAAGGCTCCTCTTCTTCTTTCCAACGTTAATGAACATGATTACATCCTGTCTAGATAAGTGTGACGCTGACATCGATGACGTCATCATTTACAACGACACCTGGAAAGATCACCTCGAAACCAGTTGGTAATTCTTTGATATAATCAGTGATGCAAATTTGACCATTAATTTAAGCACAAGTAAGGATTCACATGCTCTGGAAACAAGAATCAAATATATAGCAAACACATTAATGTCTAACCTTTATTAAGATCCACATCCGAGTGTCCTTCACCATCTGCTTGTGCAAATCTGAAATGGTAATCAATTCTAGGCCCTTTGCACCACGACGATGGATTTAATCGATCTTTTCTACAATATTTGCTCTTGGTGATCATAGGAAAATGTACCATTCAAGATTGTCTTTAACACCACTGGTAAAGGAAGTGTTGTTGATACATTGCCTGAGGCAATAATAAATACATTTTAGGAATGGTAATCAGACGTGCTTTCTTACTCAAAAATAAAATGAATAAGTACGTTTTGTATAAAAACGCCTTCATAATGTTCAAGACCTCAACTCATGTAAACTGATATTCTTGAATATTCTTTTAATTCATGTTAAATTACTTCAATTAATGGCAAGACCATTTAATACAAACTTTAGTTTACGAAAAGTGCATGTAGCAAAAAGACACTAATGTAAATAATATTTGCGTTTCTTCTTTGTGTATATGGTTAATTTGGCTTGTATTAAACTATATACATGTATTAAAGTCATTTACTTACTTGCATGATATTACTAAAGATTTCAATTACGATTCACCAGTCCTTTCAAAAACGTGTTTGTTTACGGTAAAGAAAATATAAGAGCATATCGCTTCTTTTCCTTATCGTCCATATTTGCGTAAGTGATACAACAATGAGTCGTCAGAAAAGCGTAAGAAAGGACACGCTAGATAGTTTATTTCTCCCATTAGCAACAGTTTATTTAAACCGCACTTGAACTCTATTTTCTACACATTTTGAAGTAAATTCTGCGTTTCTCAAAATTTTCATTTTTACCTGCCTTGCGAAGAATATTCAATGTTTTTCAAATAATTTCCAAAGGCATACTATGAAAGAAATTCAGACAAATGGGAAATGTTGCTCCATATCTTAAAATTATTATGTCACGTGCACGTCCCTCTGAGTTCACTAAATATGTCCCACTGATATGTTTATTTGATCACACGTGACTTACATAGATGTTTACAAAATCATAGCCATCACATCTCCATTTTCCCTGGACTGAACTATTTTTCGAAAAGCACAAACAGTTCAAGAAATATCGATTTTATTGAAACTCAACATTATTATATTGCATTTTAAAAGCAGTAATTTTAGTACCTTTTGGCAATTCAAAAATTAGTATTTCGGCCAATTGGACCAATGTCATAACAATTATGTAACTATGGCGAGTTTACAAAATTTAAATAGCACGTTTTGTTGCATATATACCAACGCAGAATAAAATTTTAAACGGATTGAAACTGGGTAGGATTAATATATATATATATATAAAGTGCATACCTTTTCAGACTCGTATAAATATATACATGTTTTCTCTTCAATCATTTCTAACAATAGTATATTATTTCTAAAGGCCTCCTCCGTTTTCTAGTTGTATACCGCCAGCTAGTTTCGATTCAAGTCAGCTTTTTTTGATACATGTCATCATATAAAAAAAAATATCCAAAATGTCATCGATGTATTGCAATTCAGCAGTACGACATGCGTTACAAAATAATCGTCTTCTTTATGGAATTCAATGTTCTTTTCTTAGTGTTTCGTTGTTATTGTAAAACGTCTGAAGGGGATTTACACAATGTCAATGTGCATTCATGATTTATTTCACATGAGTGTTAAAACAGATGATGATCTTAGCAAACTCTTTCAACTACGATAAACGTGTTTATATTTCATCGCCATACCATCAAAACAATGGAAAGTAGTACAGTAGCAATGTCCTGTTTGAGCCCAATCTATCGCCTATTTATTTATAATCCTTCTCCAGTATATACATATAAAGCTTTATAATAGAAAACTGTTCATTCTCCTTGCATACTTGGTTACTGAAATTTTACTCTGATTTAAGTATGTAGCAGAATATATGGCATGGTTTTCAAGGTTTTGTTACACATAAGGATTCAAGACATCGTACATAAAACGAAACAAAGTTAGATGAAAAATGTAAACAGATATGAGAAGCAATATTTCTCTTCGATGATCAATGTGTTATAATTCATGATTCAGTTAATGCATTGCATGAGAGCAAATCAAACTGTGGACTTAACAAACCGTACTATTTACCCATGACGTTTGCTCAGATGAATGTTCTAGCTAACCCTAACCGGTACAATGCAAAACTACAGAAATCTATCAAAATTTATAATACCGAAAACAATCATTCTACCTAAAAGTAATTAACCACAAGTTATGACTATATTTTAAGATTTGACAGTGATACCTCTATTAACGGATACAAAGTATATTGTGATGTGAAACTGTTTAAGGCAGATACCAAAGTCAGATTTGATTATGGTGTTGGTGGGGGTGGTATATAAAAATGATATCCGAGAGCTTTGTGATTTGGAATTCTCACTGCACAATTTATCGACGTATAAAAATGTAATCACTGCAGCTGATAATTAGTCCATAAAATTCATAAAAGATAAAAACGTCAGTACCAATTGTGTAGAAATGAGGAGAACAGATGGTGACATTCGCCTAATCGCAGTAGTATCACTATTTACAGGAGAAGTAACATTAAAGAATAAGCAATCATTTAGGTTTTGATACTAATGACTGCAGCGATTGGTTATATATATATATATATATATATATATATATATATATATATATATATATATATATATATATATATATATATATATATATATGTCGGTGGGTGTGAACATTTGATCATTATGTAATTGCAGCTCCGTTGGCAATACACTTCATGCCCTCCTTATATCTGTCCTCGATTGTTACCTATATCACCAACAAAAGGTCTACAACTGACGTATCTAAAGGAAACGTTGATCAATGTTGCAATCGGGTGCATATGAATAAGACAGATATTTAAAGAGACAGGACTACGTTGTGGAGTTGAAGACTTGGAGACTTGATCCAAAATTTATAATTTTAAATGAGAAATTTATAACTTGAAAAAATATATAACATTTGTTATCAACATGTATTTATAACAAACATGACAGGAAATACTCTAAATCAATGACCCTTTGTAACACATACAGTCATAAATGATAAACCTACTTCTTTCTGCATTTTCTGCATGTGGTCCTGTTTTTGATGTAATTATGGTAGTAGTTGTAGCAGTAATAGCAGTTTCTGGAATGAATACTGTCAGGTTTATAAATTGTGGAGGAAAACAGATTTCGCGCTGATTTGTACATTATCACGAACACCCATAAGACATTATATCATATCATATTTCAAACTTTAAACAAAAGCCAATGACATAAATACTCAAAATGTGCTCAGTCAGTTGTTGTTTCCATTTATCTGCGATTTAACATGGCACTGAAGAATGATAACTTGAAAGGAAAATACGCAGTGTGCATCCACGATTCTAATATACAGTATTCAAGATCTTGGAAAAAATAGCGTGATCGTGCAGCTAAAGATAAAAACTAAAACTCATCCAATAATGCTGTGGCATTACCGAAATCTTGACAAAATGGTACATAACCCTAACCCTACCATCCTCATTTAACTCTAATGATAAAGACAAAGTCGATTATCTAAGGAACCATTCATGCCATTGTTCTCATCGACCTATCCAAATCAACTGGGAACCGAGAACTGGTAAGGCGGTCTCAGATCCTTATTATCATACTAATCTTGCTTTTCGCATATATTAGTTCTCTTCATGCATAATGCAAAATGTTGAATTTATTTGGATTGCAAGAACCGTTACGTCAAAAATGTAGAAGGTTCAATTGTAAACCTTTTTATAGTATTTATTTATTTTTCTAACTATCATGTAGAAAATCAGAACCATTTTTGTATCGGTCAAGGAATTAAATTCACATTTAAGTACACAGTCAAAATGTGTCAGCTAATCATGAATTGCTATATCTGCGGCTTGGTTACATCCTTTATGAGGATGTGCTCTTCGTTAAGAGGGTATGAAGATTGGTGCACTCAAGGAAAAAGATGGCGGAACCGGGCTTTAAGTTCCATAATACACAGATGTGCTTGTTGTCGTATGCAACGAACGTGTAGCCAGGATCAGTGTTTTATCTTGGTTAGCGCATATTGCAGAAAACAAGCAAAAAATGAATAGTCTAGATAACTATATTAGGGTATTATAACTTTATTTCAAAGAGCTAGTGCCGCGATCAGGCCGTGTGTTTTGATTAACAATCTTTCGCATTTAAAATTTTACTTAAATATATTCTATTTCTTCTCTCTGTTACTATATTTATGAATAAACAATTTATTATAGATTTTATCTAAGGTAAAGATAGTTACGACATATACACAGGAATTCAAGCACTATTTGCAACAAATATTGCATCCCAAATACAAGAAAAGGACAATATAAAATTCATCTATGGCAAGAATCACTTCATCCTCGCCAATGAGTGACCTATTCATCCATAAGACGAAATGCATGAGGAGTACAAGTACGTTTTGAAATACGATTTTAGGCCTAGGGGTGGAAGGAATGGAAACATGGCAACGGGAATCTAAACAAGTCCTTCCGGATCAAAAGGAACAAAAATAGGACAGTAGTCAAAATAATATACTCCTTTTTTAACTCCAAATAGGTCGGTATTTTTAAAGAATAAAATCCATAATACAGAACTGGAGGGCAAAGAAAACAGATATTAAAAAACCTTTTGACACTAAATCACTCAAACGTATCTCGCAGTTTGCAACTGCTTATGGTCTTGAAATGTCAACACAAATAAAAGTAAGGACTATTCAATTTGATTTACTAAGTGCCATTCAAGTTCTAATCGTTGCTGCATCATTGTAATCAAGCTTTGACTTGATAACTGTAAGTTTAATGTTGTATTATTTAAAAAAGTACTTTTGTATTTCTCATTTTTAACTTTTCACTTAACATTTTGCAAAACACATCTAAATCTGTTCGGAAATAAAATAGCAAATTAACCCAACAATCTTGTACATTCTTTACCTGCTCTGTATTATTACTAACTCAAAAGTGACAACGGAACTGTGAGTTACTTTGCAAGCTTATTGGGGGCGGTCTTACTTCTATCTCATATTCAAACCACTCGCTATTTACGGCACTTTAAGAAAGGAGTGCCACTTAAAATCAAAGTAAAAGAACGTCGATTCTGTAATTTAATTCGGCCGTGTAAGCCCAATGCTTCCATATTTTCAGAACTAAGATAAGCAGCAACTATTTTGTCGAATTTTGGGTAAAGGCTGTACGAGGAGGCACTATCAACATTTAATATCTGAGGCTTAGGATAAAATTAGTATTTTAGGACCACCGTTTGGATTATGGAGTATCCGATGAGTTCCAAACAAATGCATCAATGGTCCAGAAAGATTAGAAGCACATCTCGAAAAATACATTCTCGAAAGCTATGACCCGCGTTGAAAAAATTCCCTGAAAAGCAACAGATATGTACTCCCGAAGAGACGCAACATTCTCTCCTCCTCAAACAGCCATGCAAACACCGATAGAAAGATGTTTTACTAGACTTACTAGCCACAGGCTACAATGTCCAATCACACTAAAAAAAATAGGATTCCCACATTTTATTTACCGACCCTTCTGCATTTTCCTTATAAAGGTATGTTACTAACGAATCGTTTTCTTGATACTCGGCAAGACGTAAATGTATAAGGAACTCCTCTACAAAAGCTAGTCCATATGTTGTTACCTCCACTTACTCGTTTCCGTTGACTGAACCGACGCATAGTTCTTCTAACTCCCCAAGATATGACAAGTCATATGCAGATTGTGTATGCACCCAATTACCCATTTCGACTGACTGGCGACCCTTTTGCTGGACCTATCCTACCAATTACTCGAATTCGAGCAAGCAACAACACGACGTTGAGGACGCACATGAAACCACAGTGTAAATATGAAGAATGACCCCTGTCTAAATTAATGTAGTGGTGATTAATAATTCGTACCGAACACTTAACAGGACGAGACCAATGCCACTTTGGAAACGCCAAGATTAGGTATTTTCCTGTTACCAAGATAATGCAACTGACACGTTTGGCTAAGAAGTCTGGGCCGCAAACAAATGTCAAAAACGTAACTGTAGGCATCGGAATTAATGCGGGTTTATTGTTTATGTATGGTTGCTTGCTTGCTTGTTTGCTTTGTAGCAGAGTAACACAAGTAGGTTATTTAGTGCCGTGGCTATTAGTGGCTTGTGTTTTACCTAAGGACACACCGCAATAGCTGACGAAGGCTGGTCCGATGTTAAGAATGATGGGATACAGAGTTGTGCTTAGACCATCGATGCAGAACTTCGGAAAGTAATACTGTCGTTTCCCCAATGAAACATCACCTCTATAATGGATTATTACTCTTCAAAACGGTCCTTTTGATACTTTATGTACTGAGAACATACAACAGGTGGTGCATGCTGTGGTTTCAGGACGCCACAGTGTTATACACGCCACAATAAAATGTCTATACGTAGAATTAGGGTATGAATGATTTTGACCAGTGTTTGTCGATAAATATTGTATTGCACCTTTCTGGCAACTAAGAAACTGAATAATCAACACTAGTGAATCAAACTTTAAAAATAAAC
>JAECUM010033359.1:22500-37310 GCA_016617855.1 Megalonaias nervosa
TTGAATTTTTCATACATGTATTTATTTACATGGACCTAGTTGTTTACTGCTATGTAACATTTTATGATGCGTTTATCATATTTGAAAATTCCACAATACACAAACACATACACACACAATAACACACACACACACGCACACATATTATCATCTCAAGGTGGATATAACAATTGTTTGGTTGTCACAGATTTGTCAAGATTTCAAACACGGCCATAACGCTTAAAGCTGAACCAAGCAAACCGCTGACTGACATGTATATCACATCTACATTAAACGTACTATACATATAAAGCGCAAATATTTCATAGCAAAGTAAGTTTTCATGGCCGATGGTAATTCAGGCAAGTATCACACTGAAGTAACTTTCAAGTAGGCAGCTTGGGTCGTACTATATATATATATATATATATATATATATATATATATATATATATATATATATATATATTAAATATTCATGGTAATAGGATGTGCATGATTGAGCATGAGGAAGTGGAAAATGTGCCTTTTCTAAACAGATACTGAATATGATGATAATTTCTTCAGGTTGTTGTTGAATTCATGCATATATGTTACCTTTTAAGACAGGTGTTTGTTACAGGTATTCATATATGCATGCGTGTATTCTCACTTTACAATTATTTGTCTTTGGACTACGTTATGCACCTTTGTTAGTGCATACTCAATTCCACCTATGATGATTAGCATGTATTGGTTTGTGGTACCCAAATTTCTTAGGAGATCAATTAAACAAGGGTAAAAAGACATTGTGTGCATGGTTTTGGTATATTTCCAAATGACATTCCAAAAAATCATCTAAAATACGAAATTAGCTAAAATTCATTTCAGCTTCAGAGTTTCAAACATATGGTCGGCAGAAAAATATTTTTAAGAGCAAGTTTAAGTAAAAGCACTTTCAGTTTGCTTGTTAATATTACTGAGAAAATGAAACTGTTTAGTAAATCTAAATATAAAAATGGCAAACATTTGCAATATAAAGTTAGACGTAGCACTAGAGCAGCAGCGGTTTTGACTGAGAAGTAACCTTAGAAGAATTATATCTGGTCTCAATGTTGTGGAGACCTTTTCATCATTAGTAACATGGAGAGAAGTGTATGTGTGTTTATATTTTAAATTCTGGCGACTGTTCAAGTAGAAAAATAAACACAATAATATTGTTTACACTTTTCGTGCTGAAATATATGCAGATTAATATTAAAAATCATGCCTGCGTGTTAGAAAAAGAGTGAATCTCACATTTCTGAAAAACGTAAGCTTACCTTTTTACTTAAGTTCAATGCATGTATAATTTGTTGTATGCTATGAAAACAAAATTGGTGGTATGAAAGTATCGTAAATTATTACACTTTCTCTATAAAACTGAATTTGAGTGCCTTTAGTTGTTGTTATCTGTGAAATTTGCTTTCACATACATGGGAATAGTGTATATTCAGCAAGTAGTATAACAAAAATGGTCAATTACTGATCCAGTACGTATGTTTCTTTTGAGAAGTAAAAATAAGACATTTTCAGAAGAACCACCACGATTCAGGTCACTCTGACTTGCGACGGTATGAAGCCTCACCTTTGACAACGCGAGCGTCATACTGTTATAAATTGTTTGGTTTTCCCAGACAAAGGCCCACGGTGATCTGATATCGATTACCCTCACGCCTCTTTATCTTCCATGCAACTATTCCCGGTTGACTAACTTGAGACCTTGATAAAACACCTGTACATTACTTAGCAATTCATTATAATGGACGTGTATAACCGGTGCGAGTTCTTCACATAAAAAAAAACAAAAAACTTTCACGTGGTATATAGTGGAAATGGTCTTGGTGATTATATTAGTGGAGAGTCCAAAATACTCGCGGCTCAGTGCTCTCCGGTTGCACCAGTAGGTAAGCAAGTGTCAATTCGGGTCGTTGGAAACATCAAAAACACTGAAAAGGAGATCGGTTTGAAAATCATCTGGAATTTCAAGTGCTTCAATCTACTAGCCGTCGAATACGAGGTTCAGTGACTAGAGCACCGCGGTTAGGAACAAAGGCGATTACACTACCATCAAATGTGATATGCCATTCCCGGTCAGCTACGATACTAATAAAAGCGCTCAACAACATTTGTCTGATGTAATTCTGGCAAATATGGCAGTGGGAAGGGGATGAAAACACAAAACGTATTTGACCAAACCATAACCGCTCATTTGAAAGACATATCAGATCCTACGTTCGCCATGGACTCACCTGGAAAATTGAAGCAAGCAAAATTATCAATACTACTCGTATGAGGCTAGGGATCGAAGAAAGGAAGGGTCGGTAGAATTACAGGTTCATGACGCATCTCTGTAGTTTTGTCTGTGTAATGCATACTTCGAAGTCCAAAGGAAAATTTATACCAGACAACTGCGTTACATACGTGGCCAAAGATAAAGCCGTTCGGCAGTGAACGTTATTTATTCCACGGAAAGCAAATTAAGCAATTATTGACAACGCTCGCGTTGCAGCAACAATTCCTGGATACACCATTCACAATGATGATTACTTACGATCTGATGCCCCGTCTATGATATAGATCAAAACGCACAAGCGAACACCCGGATCATGCCAAATAACAACTTAAACACAGAAGATAATGGCTTTACTGGAGAAAGTCCTAATTTGAACGACGGATTTGCACATGTTAATGAGCGCGGGGCATTTTCCTGCACAATTGTATCTTTGGCAGTTGTAGACACCTTCAAAGCGTTAGTTTTGGTGGATGAAGACACAGTCATTTTAAACAGACACGGCAATAGCAATGATGTAGTTTGGCGTGATGCCATCACCGTTCATAACAAGGTTAAAGTTGCATTATTTCAATTTATATCATAACAAGGTTAAAGTTGCATTATTTCTATTTATACCTTGGATGCCTTCAATACATCAGTCACTGGTCGCGAACACATGTTTGACATCATTCATGGGGTCATATACAACTTTATTTGTCGCGATGACTACAGACGCACATCAATTATCGTGGCAATTAAGTATTCAGCAATGTATTGAGCATTTAAATCCCCAACGCTGCCTTTTTTCATAAATTTACCATTCTTCTAAACTAACTAAGGTTTGGAAGGAAGGATACTGTTTAAAAAAGCTATTTCATATAAGCCGTTCTTTGAAATAAACAATTTGCCGTTTAGGATTCAGAGGTGGTACAGTATAATTCAGTCACCGAAGTTGCTAGTAAATCCGCTCTTTTCTGGAGTGATCGAAAAGTAGTGATGTGATACGTCTGGTAAATTCCGTTAATGACTGAAATAATAACAAGATTTGCTGGTGGCTGACAAATTTATTCGAGAGAGAATGAAAGTAGGCAGGTCCGCGTTTTAAGCATATCTGAGACGACAAAGCGTGCATTAGATTAAAATAAAACTCGGATGAATATCGGTCATCGACCGTGGCTCTGGATTACTTTGAAGGCCGAAATTCTGGCTGAAGTTTGGCCAGCTGTTGCGGATTTCTATATTAACCTGTAAACGTACTATCCTTACTTCTAAAATATATTGTACCTAATGCGAATGAAATAGTCAAGAAAGACGCGCTATTCGTGAAATTCAAACTGATGGTATAATCATATAAGATATGTGTGGAATCTGAGCAGCAGCAACCGTTGGTTAATGTGGCGAGAATAAGGATTGCGGGGAAGTACAATAGGTGCACCAATCGGGAATGTTGTTGAAGATATATAAATAGCAACCAGAGTGTCTGGCGACGGTGTTAATATCATCTCTTCACGGTTGCATACGCGAAAATGTTTCTATTCAGATCATCTCGTGGTGGCAAAAAGTAGTCTCAATACGATTAATAAACTATATTCGATATCCGTCGAAAATATGATAGTTAGCATGGCTGCGCTCGACGCTGTTTTGGTGGAAATGAAAATCCACCGGCGACTAGGAGCAAAGATATTGAACTGTGCCGAACCAAAATATGTAGTGTATTTAAAGGCGGTGAAAATATAGTATCCGTTATCCTGTTTCCCAGTTCCCTTATGGTTTCAGGATTTGAAACCATTTTTATCACTCGTATGATATTGTAATCAAGTGCTTGATATAAGATCTCTTATAAGAGCGGTTTTATTGCTCATTGATCAAGGTAACAGCCCTTCACCCTATATTATTATGTTCCTTCTTGGGCGCATGTTGGTAACTTTCACTGTTTAACATACGCGGGTTGTCTTTCATATATTGTGCTGAGAAGACAAAGTCATGTGGGGTGTAAGTTATTGGACCACACTTTTAATAACTATGAACAGTGTACCAAACAAAATTTAGTTTTTAATATTGTTACTTTCGTCAAAATGAAAGTTCTTTTTTGAGCAAATCCTACAAAAGATTTTGACCAACATGAAAATTGCGGTCACCCCTATTGGGTAACGTGAGAACTTGATCCAGGAAACAATTAAAATGATTTAGACTATTTATCAACACAAAAAAGTAATACATGCATCAACTATTCAAACCAGTTATCTGCTCATCAAATCAAAATGCGAGGTGATGATATGGTCGGAATACATATGAATAAAGCTATAAAGGTCTGGCCATGATTTAAGATTAAGTCTCCGGTTTTCAGTCGATGTTCTTTGTGTAATCTTTTTATAGTGGAGGTCAATAAAGAGAGACTCATATTACAGATGTTCCTGACAATCTTTAACAGGCAAACAGTTTATCATCCGTTCATCTATCCTAACATGCATACACATATGCACATCCATTTTTTTCTAATTTACGTTCCTCGGTCCATTCATCCAGCCATCCAGCCATAAATAAATATTAAGACATACACACGCACACACACACACACACACACACACACACACAGATATATATATATATATATATATATATATATATATATATATATATATATATATATATATATATATATATATATATATATATATATATATATATATATATACACACTTTCCAAGTGTATAACATTCATACACAGAAAGAGACATACTCTTTATTCACATTTACAACCAGAGCCATCAAAGTAGAAGTATGGCTTTTTTATTCTCCATATTTCTCTCATAAACTTGTATCGATCTGTTTCCCACAATTCCTGCAACTATATTAGTATTTGACAAATAAAACCTTGACTCTGACTCTCGCTACAGACAAAGTCGCTCATCAGATAGTTATCTGATTTCCTCATTTCTAAACAACTCTCTGTTCCGCCATTACTGTCAGGTTGACCAGGATTCCAAAAGGAGAATGTGTTTGAAATTGGAGCTCCTCCCACCATTACGTAGTTGGTCCCAGGAGTTGTTGAACTACCCCCCAACCAAAAACTTGTAGAGCAACTTCCTGAAAACGAATAATATTGATTGTACGTTCTGTCTTTCCAATAAGTTTATATACTATAACTAATTACTGAACTTTAACCTGTTAAATCAAGAGAATGAAAAGTTTCAACGAAATGGACATTTCTTTTACCGGCACGTGTGTCCAAACTTATATCTTGTTTTAATGGAGTTCTTGTTGGCATCACTTTGCGAAATCACTGACGGAAGAAAGGTATCAGCCAAGACAAAATAAAGATCGTCAAAATATCATTTGAATACCTAGCTGCATGATGTTACACATAAAAAAGAAAAACTTTTTTCCTGAAAAGTATTCGTTAATTGAGATCTATCTCTCATCAATTTAATTTTGAATATGTTGTAAATAAGCACAAAATACAATATAGTCAAGGTAAATAGGGATTAACCAAAGGATACAAGAAACCGTATTGTACGACTACAATTACTGTACATATGAAGTAGATTAGATTTACTCCCAAACTATTTAAGATAAGCACTTTCCATCATTTTCAGCAGGATGATCTTAACGATAGCTCACCCTCCGTATTTCTTTTGTTCACATTTTTGTATAATCTGTTAATTCCAGATAGTTTGTATGTACTTTGGTCTTCTTACCTTGGTCTGTTCTCCTCTTTAAGTCTTAGAAAGTTAAGATACATTTTCGATACTTTATTGAGGTTGACATCAATAGGTCACATTGAGGAGAAGAGTGTGTTATGGCCATTCGATCCAAGATTACCCGCATTTGTCACTTACCGATAATAATTGTACATTCTACTCATACACCACAATGCTGAGTTATTAATTTTCTGGGAGGAGAAAACACTTTTGTCCTAGTGATGGCATGCTAGTCCTTGTCCGTCTCATTTTGGGATTTGACTTCTTTATAGCAACGCGAATAAAGCCAAAGTTCACCTTCTGACTCAATCTACTAACATCCGCAGTACCTTTTTAACAAAGTTATTTGTTCATAGTCATTCAGAATGAAGCACAATAGTGATTACCGACAACTTCCTAATTTGTCTGGATATTCAGTGAATACAAGAATAGCTTTATTAGCACTGTTCTATGGATCGCTTCTTATTATACTATTTCATTACGTATTTGCTAGTAGATTATACAAAAGGTGATCATTTTGCTTTCATTTTGTTGCGCTTGATCCTTGAAAAACCCGTAGTAGCACTCAGAGGGCGCTAAAAGGTCACCTTCTGCTCGGCAGACTGTTCGTGCAGCAGACCAGGATTCGCAAGTTGAGGACTCGTATCGATAGCAGAATCTCCCACATCCGGTTGAGTACAAGTAATAAGTTGATGGACATCCTGGAGAAAAATATTACATAGGTAGATAACAAAAATACAAACCTATCTCAACCATTCATGTACAAATTGTTTACAACACTTTTGAGAAAGAAACCATGATCACCTATGTGGCCTTCCAACATTCTCAAATTTGCTTGAACCACAATTAAACATTAACATTTTTGTAAAAAAAACATAGTTCACAAAGACATGATCAACACTGTCTTTCTTTATGAAGAAAGATGGATAGCTTTTCTTAGAAGTTGACCATCCACCATTTTTAAATTTAAAAAGCTGGCTTGCCACTATTCAAAATAAACATTTATCTTATTATTACTTTTTTATTTTAACTCTGATTTGTAACAAATTTTAAACTAAATTCCATGGTTACTACTTTTAAAACGTTTCAGACGAGTTTTTCTCAACCGCCAATTCTAAATGACATGGTTTTCTCATATTTATCTCATGAAACAAAAGATGAATCGCCTTGAACGAAATAGCCTTTCTTAAATAGAATAAACACATGAAATAATTAATTATTATCGATGATAACGTTAACATTAATAGTCCAGAGTTTTCAACATCTACAAGTACTTCCGCGCTACCCATATCCTCTTCTAATTATATTAACTGTCCAGGAATTAAAATATCTGCTTGTATTGATATCAACATTATTATCATTTTTCTATTTTATAATTTTAAAATGTTACATTTTTCCTTACTTAGCTACGTTATAACTATCGAAGTTGTTATTCGCTATCTAACCGAATTTGTTTACAGTAATGAAGCCATGTTTCAAGCGTAGTTACGTTACTACTTGCATCACTGAATAACACGTTTCCACTTTGCTGATCATTTGTAGTAATTAATGCACAGCTATAATGTTTCAAATGCAAAGTACGAGTCCACTTCAAGTGATGTCGATGCATATTTTGTAGTAAATCTTAATATTCGTTGAGTTGTTTACGTTAGCGGTGTTCTCAGAATCTCTGGTCTTTGTATGTTAGAACCCTTCTGATTGGTCTCTGACATGCGTCTGCGGAAGCAAGTGACTCGTTGGTAGTTATCTTTGCAGAGGCGAGTGCCTTAATAGTATAAATACCGATGCGTTTGTTGGGTCGCTGAAAGCTTCCTATAGAGTTTGTGTTATAGATACATCATGTCGGAGGCACAGATACGCAAAACAATTTGAAATACATACGACATTGATTCAACATACAATGTTGTGTTCACTTCAGCATCGTACTTTGCTCACCAAATGCCCCTTAAATAACTGAATTCAACGATAACTCAACAGTTGTACCGAACTCTTCCAAGTCTACCTGCCTGTGTTGATATGTCTTTATAATTATTATCCCAATTCGTGTTAGTTGCAATTTAATTACTTTCGCCAGCTTTAACTAGTTTGGGTTTCGGTGTATTTTAGTGATAGGGAAATTCCAAGTTTACCTAGTTTTAGCAAGCCCCATCATCCATGAATATGATGCTAGACCTATGTGTCCCAATGACGTTGGCGGAATCTCGATTCTGTTACATGAACTCGCATGTACTTTACATAGAATGAAATGGACTCGTAGTTTTGTTTCCATGTAGTAATCTTGTTGATCGCTAACTAATCTACCGTGAAATAAAATACATGAATTAAGAAGTCATTTAACCTTATTTAACTCTTGCGTTCTCCCTATTAATATCCCTCGAGCCCAGTATTTAGTCAATATTATTGAGAACAGTAAAAGTCATACAGGTCATGTTGGCGTTCAAATCTGTTATTTCATTAATGGGTGTCATTTGTATAATTTGATACTACATTCGTTTAAAAGACAATTATTCACTTCCTTTGGATCTTTGTATATCCATATTCCTTTGGAAGGTCATTACGAACACGTCCCGAAAATTCCATACAGCAAAATTAATGTCTAAGTACGTAGATGTTTTTGGAAAAAATCATCCTAAAGTTCGCATGTTGATGAACCAATTCGTACTACACTATATTGTGACTATTCCACTCGACGTGCTCTTTTCTTGGCCCAGTTTATTGCAATAGCCACCGTTGTAAAAGTCCATAGCTATCGATAATATTCGTCTGGAAGTTTCGTGATGACAGTTACGGCGCAGAGCAATAACTATTCAGGATTGAATAGATTTTGGTTAAAGAAATTTGCCTTAAATTTTAAACAACAATTTATATTTAACTTAAAATGAGTAAATGCACATATATGAGTTATGACATTTACTATACTTTTGTTGCGTCGTCTCCTGAAAGGGTTCTAGCATCCTATAGATTGATCGTTTCAACGCCTAATGCACTACAGTATATAAGGTCCTAATATATTTATTACCACCTGTAAATATTTTGTTTAGGATTTTAAACTTCTCGGATTGTAGAAAATACAATGAGTTTAATTAAGATATTTTTTTTTTTGTTTGTGGTAATTTGTCTAGTTATATGGAGTTATCTGTTTTCCGCATGTCTCCATGGAATTACTGAGAAACATGAAGAAAGCACAGCGCATAGGATCAAACATGAATTCAGACTCCTAGTTCCACGTGTTCCATGTTCTGAAAATGTAAAACTTGTTCAATCCCTGCTCTAATTGTTAATCTCGCTAGCTTCTATTCCTCTCTCAGCGATCATGTTAACTAATGTAAGCAATAGAGCTCTTTGAAATTGAGGTAAATAAATGTGAACAAGTAATATGTTTATCAGAAGGCTAATACAAATCATAAATTTAGGTTGCTTGGATTTTCTCTCAAAGAAAAACTACAACGGAACTGTCAGTCGAGGAAACAGAAAATGCCCCATCAAACTCACTGTTGTTCTCTTATTACTGCATACATTTAATCATGTGATCTTACTATTTGCATTAAAGTCATTAGGGCTTTATTGTTTCCTTTTCAACATTTGAAAGATTTCGGTAAAAACTGGAACTAAAATATTCCTTCCCGTCTATGTAAAGGCGCTAAAAATTGCAGCTTGAATCATTACTACTGATGGTGCCATTTAAGAATAATAAAGTGTTATCCTTCCAGATCCGATTGCACTGCATGCCATGCCGATGTATACGATGCCTCATTGGTTCACTCGGATAAGAATCATGCTGTTCTGTTTGATATCATGTACCTGCTTTTCTTACCATGTGCAGACTTTCAGTTTGCTTTTCATCTAATGCGAAAATTGCACACTAGTCACTTAATTTTACGATACAACGTAAACGTAGAGATAAATGTCATGAGAAGAAAATGGGTTTGTTTAAATAAGTACAGGATCACAGGCGGGCGCTGGCCATTGTTTAAATCACTGAATACTGTATGTGCTGTGCTCTGTTTCGAATGCTTATCTCATCTAACAACTGATTCTTAAACGTTTGAAACTTGTGGCGGTGCTCTTGTTTGCATACGTACCGTCTCTAACTCTTCTAATGATATACGAGATTTTACATTTTCTGTGAGTTTTTTTAAAATCTCGTTCGCCGTAAGTTTTTCGTACAGTCATCTAAACATGAATTCTTGACTGTAACAATATTTGTATTAAAATATTTACACATTTGCCTAATGAAGCGTTTCATCTTCTTGTGTCATTTATAAAGCATCATTCCGGATGAGTTATATTAACTATTAACTGTACTATTAACGTAACCTTTAACACCCAGTTATAGTTACTTACTACGCATCATTTTGCCATTTAAATAAACTTGCTTGAATTTCTAAATAAATTTGATGTATTATATCAATACGATAAGTACTAAGCGATTCAATATGCACCATAACATCATTCTAAGATTTAAAATGGTGAGTGAACTAGTGTTTTCTACAACAAATTAAAGTAGCAAAATAATACAAGGAACTTGTTCACCATTTCTTTGAAACTGGTGGTGATCCAGTCTTATGATGAAAAACAAAATATAGCAGGCTCAAATTTTGGTGGAATAAAATTACACATATGTCTTTTTAAACAAATGATGTATGGCCATATCTTGATGTGCTAACGTTTCAGCAAAAAGAAATGGTTGGTGGTCAATTGTTTGCACAAAATTTGAAAATGATAGGGGATCACTTTGGTCTGATGGGCGTTTACAAATCTTTTTAAACCGGTTTAATTACTTCACTTTACCTTTCGCTTTCTGCCTGCTTTCACTGTATTCATATTTCGAGTACTCGCTTCAATATGCTAATCGTAGTTCATTTGGTATCTACCATACATCTTGTACATTTGGCGTCTAGAACGTTTTGGGAATGTTATCCAGTCTCTCGTATTAATCAAGCGCGTATCCGAGTATGTAAATTATACTGAAACAGTATATTCAGGAAATTTGATGACGTTCTCGTTTTGGCAAAGTTTTTCAATCTAAGACAAGCAAACGAAAAAAATGAAATAAGGAATGCTCAAATTATACCTGATGTACATTATTCTTCAATCTCCTGTTGCGACTCATTGTACATTTATGTGCCACGTTTCGTTTCTATCATTAGATATACGACCTAGATACTTCCAACAATACTGTTATGCAAGAAACGATCTTAAGTCTACGTTAACTTAATATGTGGTTGGTATTTATTAATTCCTAATCAATTATTAATGTGTGTATTACTGTCTTTATGTTAACTAAGTAAATCTGCTGGAAAACAAGATAAAGATTACACAATAGATACGAGAATTAGTCATTTACTTTCTTTACATAGCAAACTAAACAATCTCTTAGAAAGGGCCACAAAGGATATTGACACCAAATCCACAAACCTAAGGAGAGTGGAAAAGTGTGGATATGAATGCAAATGTTTACCCTACGAAATTAATTAATGCAAGGAACATAGGTGAAAGTAACAATGTACCGTTGACCTTTCTGAACAAATAGGCAAGATTAAAAATTGGATTTTACATCATTATAGTTTAGATGATTTCAAAGATATTTTTCACTGCAAAGAGAAATAGCATAATATTAAACTTTTTATTAACAGATCACAAAGAGACCCAACATAAAAACATAAGCACATACAACTGCAGAGTAAGAGAAATAATTATGAAAAGTAAGAACATTTGTAATGGCTTTGGTGTGTTGTTGCTTTTAGGCCCCCAAATTAGAGCTATATGTGAGGAAAATCCTTATAAAATAATCAGGTAAAAGGATCAGATAAACTCTGTAAGATGTGTTGAACGTTCTAATTATAGACCTAAGAGATCATATTGTCGACATTTGTAAACATATCGCTGATATTATCAATTACTTTTTGCCCAGCATATTGTAAATGTGTGGAATTTTAAATGACTTGCAGAGCAAGCTTTCGTCAAGAAATCAGATGGTTCAGCGTTTCTAAATTTGAAACCATTCTATAGTATGTTTTTATTTTTATATTTAGCATTTAGAAAATCATAACCATTCGCGTAGCAACTCAGTTATTAACTTTCATCAAAATATATAAAGTGTGTCAGCTCCACAAGAATACACATATATATATATGAGTTGGTTTCGTAGGATGTTTTTGAGGTTTTTTCCTTAGTCGAGATGGTATGTAGATTGGAGCATACGGGCTAGGCGATGTGTGTGAAAAACAGAATACTAATTACAGCAGGGGACGAGTTAAAATTTGCTTAACCTTTAATAATACCATCAGTTCTCAAAATATGTCATTTTATATTATCACTCATCCTCATATGGGATTCGCGAATAGCTCTTTTCACTCTCTCTAGTTTATATTTGTCTTTGCAACATATATGTATTACTTCGAGACTTTAACTAATTTTGTGTGATTTCAACGTTATTGATAGAGATTTTAATTGATGTACGTAAGCAAATAATTATGTTTAGTGTTGGATATAAAAAATTATTACCTTTCCTAATAAGACTTCTAAGATAACAATGAAGAAAATTGTGTGTGGTTGATATATATTGAACACGTGTGCATTGTCTGCCCATGCAAGATAGAGAGATATGGAAGAAAAGACGATATGAGGGTCACCTGGGGCTGGCGTTGTGGGTGTAACATTTCTAAGCGGAAGAAGTTCTGGCAAGATTCCAACAACAAGGATCGCCAAGCCTGAAACAAAAGCAAACTTTGCAAATACTTAAAAATATGTTCAAAATAGCACAAGTCATGAAAAACCAAAGAAATATAGAAGCAAACAACCTAGCCAACAATAAGTAATTATGTAAGTAAAATCTAATTAAATTCATCTGGTTTCTCATCCATTGTTACGTAGCAAGGCTCGTAGAAAGTAACAAAGAAAAGAGTGAAGCCAACAAGCTTTGTATATTTAAACAGAATAATTTATTTCCCTAGAAAACACGGTACTAATATAAAAAAGTACTTACAGTTTGTGAATATACTCCAACATTTAATCCTGGAATTTGAAAATATAAGTCGTATCACTAAAAAGTTCTAATTGAATCCAAGTTCGAATCCCAGTGTAGTTCCAAGATGGAAGACGATGACGTCAGATGAAGTCGTTGTACTAAAGTCAACAGTTCCTCGTTGAATCACAGCTTATAATGTTCCAGAGAGAATTCCAGAATAAATTTCCAATAAATGTCTTTGTCCAAGAATTTTGATGTTTAAAAGTATTTTCCAGGGTGAATATATTATTTTAAATGAAAAACACTTAATTCAAAAAAGCAACAACAGCAATACCTTTCACCCTCAAGGTATTGTTTACAAATGATTCAAATTCACTGAGAACAAGTATTTAAGCCCAATTAAAACGTCATTTTAGACCCGCGTGATGGGCCACGTGGTCACTAAATCATCGAACAGCGCATTTTTTAAACATGCCATTTTACAGGAATGCCAGAATAGCCCTATCTAAAAATCAGATTCTCACGCTGGAAATGAATAATAAAAAAGGCTGTTAACACATAGTTAACACGAGGCCCGAACATAACCTTGGTAATGACCAATCACTTTCATTCAATGTTTGCAAACTTCTGAACCAAAGTGAACTAAAAATAGTAATGAAGCAAACTTTTTGCGTTCTAAACAGACTAAAACAACAGAACTAAATTTACTGGGAAAATGTCAAATCCAGTAAAAATATCGTCCGTACAATCAAATGTAATGAAACAAAAATAAAATAAAAAGAATTTAAAATTAACACAAGCAATTAAATTACATAAACGTAACATCCATCAACCAATTAATTGTAAACAAGAATGGATTATTAAGAACGTATGCATGCCAACTGTGTCTCTCCGTCAAAAGAAACAAGAAGTACATCAAAAGACAACGAAGAAATTATCAAAGAGAATTTTTAGACAATGACTTTAGCATGACGATGTTTAAGGCGAAATACCCATACAAAATGTCCATCGAGGCTTTGGTATAAATAAATCCAGTTGAAAGAGAAAAAATGTTATTTTATCACTTTTAACCAAACTTTATAAAACATAAGAACACAAACATAAAATCTACATATAGCAATAAGCTCACCAATGCATCATTAAAAATACCTCGTTATTGCTACAAAAGCTATACATACATACATACATACATACATACATACATACATACATACACACATACATATATACATACATACATACATACATACATACATACATAAATCCATCCATCCATCCATACATACATGCATTCACACATATTCATACATACATAATACATGCATGCATCGATTCATATATACATATCTACATACACACATACATACCTAACTACACACATATCTACATGCATGCATACATACATATATGCAAACGTAGATATGTACGTACGTGAGGGAGTACATACATACAAACATACATACATACACATGCATGCATGCATGCAAATATACATACATACATATATACATACGTAAATAGGCATGCGTGAATGCAGATACACACAGACATACAGATGAACAGAAAGATGACAGACAGATACAAAGAAAGGATGTCAAATAGGTGCGTATTCAAGGAGAGAATAAACACCAAGAATTCAAAAATAGATCCATATCCAGTTTGTTGCCCTGGTGGTCCTGGGAATATCAACCTTCCGTGAATGAAGTTGGTTATTGGATAAGTGCTGAGTAACCCAAGCACTACCAACAAAAAGATCGCATATGTCATGCCTGTATGATGAATCCAAATTTTTTAAAATCAACTTTCTATTTCTCTCTCTCTCTCTCTCTCTCTCTCTCTCTCTCTCTCTCTCTCTCTATATATATAT
>JAECUM010033360.1:0-33658 GCA_016617855.1 Megalonaias nervosa
TGCATTCGTTGAAACAATTGACCGTACCGTTGCGATTTTTCCGTTTCTGACAAATCGCCACGATTCATCAATGATTGCAATTCGTGTTGTAACTGGGACATCTCGCTCAAACGAGGATTGGGAGGTAAATGTGGGATCCGTTGTTCTTGCCAACGATGGTATTCCATCCATCGTTTGTAAGGTAATAAAGCTAGTTTTCGTCCTTCCATTGGATTTCAAGGATCACGTCTGAGATCTTTTGAGCCCAGAGGTCCCTGTTATCTTCTTGACCCTTTTACATTGGTGCTATGGCGGGTAAAATTTTTCCCAACATACCCATCACAGGTCTCGCTATTACATTGATAAGAAGCCACGTCAGGGGTAAAAATCCGCCGCGTTGCACCAACATCTTTTTCTTTTGACGAATGGGTATTTTCTTTTGGACCATTTGGCGAAGAACTTGTCGATGTTTGGCAAAGCATTTTTTTCTGGTGTTTAGTCAAAGGTATCGATCTTTTCAAGACATTCAGACAACATTCGCTCACAGTATCGATGACGTCTTTGGAGGCGGTTTGGATGAGTTTTTTTTTCGCATGGATAGAGAAGCATTGGACATGACGGACAACATGTCCCAATGTTTGATTAAACGAAGAGGCAGTCCTTTCCTTTTCTTTCCTTTGGGGGTAGAAGAAGGATGACTTTTGGGGGGTGACATCTTTCTTGGTTGGTTGGTTGGTTCCGGGGCACACACCAAAAATACACTACCGTCGATGACTTGTCACACGGCCTTTTATCCTTTTTTGGACTATCGCTTCGTCATAAAGTTGACAATTTGTTTTCCAAAATCGCCAAAGAATCCTCCTCTTTGGTGAGTTCTCCTTTTCTTTGGACAAGTGTGTCTTTTCAGGGACAGACTTCGATGTTTAGCTAGGCGTTTTTCGGATGACGTGACTGTCTTTTTCTTTTTCCTTTTCCTTTCTGGACAGGAGAACGACGATGCGTGAACATCTTTGGGGACACGAAATACACTGAAGTCCATGGTTCGACATGCGTCCTTTTATGTTATTTTTTTGAGATTGTTCTCTATCTTTTTGGCGAAATTATCTGCTAACTTATCCATTAATGAGAAAAATCCTCCCCTTTGGTGGTTTTTCCTTGTCTTTGGACGAGGGTGTCTTTTCAGGGACAGACGTTGATGTTTGGCTAAGAGTTTTATCGGATGACGTGACTGTCCTTTTCTTTATCCTTATCCTTTTTGGACACAAGAACGACGGTGGTGACGGTGTGCACGTCTTTGAGGGGATATCTTTGGGCGTTCAGGAGCACAAAAACATCGATCCCTATCGTTTACCTCGGGTCTTTTTTTATACTGAAATGCGACGCCACTGACTGTCGGCTCGTCGTATCATTTTCATGGCAGGCATAACACGTCGTGGAGGGGTTCGCAACGGACTAAATCGAGACAGTTCTTGCTTGGACAAATCCAGCAAACTCTTTAACATGCCTGATCTCTCTTGGAGTTTGATTTTGGGGGCAGGTACTTTGTGGGCAGCGGCCACTGCCGCTAAAGGTGAAGAGGGTGTCACCACTGGAGAAGACGTTTATGGAGATGCAGGTTTCCAATGTTTCATCAAATTAGGAAAGAAAAGTGTCAAATCGGGTTTGGCAGGCATCACCAGCAGCGAGAAGTGGAAGAACCTGAGGCTACTGGAGACGCAGTCACCGTTGCGGTAGGTCGTTGTTTGCGAATGTAAGATTGCGTCCTGGTGGCAGTACCTCTCTTGCGGGTAGGTAGAAACTGTTTTCTTGGGACTTTACTATTTCTTTTTCTGAGGCTGTGACCTGGTCTTGACACCGTTACTATTTTTCGTTTTCTTCCGGGTACGTTGGGGAGGAGTGGCTTTTTTCTTGGGTAGGACTTTGGGAGCATTGGGATCCCATTTTAAGAGGGAACGAATGATGACACCTCCTAGAGAACCGCTACCTCCAGGTTTCAAAATGACTTGCTTTTTGGTTTGAGTGTCGTTGTGAGGATCGGCCAGTTGCGTCAAGGCTACTGTTTTTTTCTCTCCAAATGTGATTGATGCCTTGCAGTAATTGACGTGCTGTCACAGTAAACCATCGTAAGACTTCTTTGAGACTAGGTTCTAAGACACGAGCACGTATTTGTGGATTTTGTTTTCGCGACCGATGCCATACAAGGCACGAATCAATTTGACGGGAAGATGAGACTGAAGGGACGTCATGTTGACGCTGTGTGAGACAGACCGAAAGTGAACGAGGTTTTTAAAGACTTTTTAGGTTGTTGTTGTTGTTAAGTCGCTGAAGGGGACGTGCACAGGCCCTTCGCCTTGGCACCAGTGGTGAAACAGATGGGTACAAAATCGCAAATAATCGGGGGTGGGGTGGGTGGGTTTCAAATCCACGAGTAAATAAGCGTGTGAGGTTTGAGTGGCATCGTCGTATGCATGAGTCAGCCAAGGCGTTCCTAACTGTTTGGCTAACACTTGCACTTGCGATTTATTTCTAGGGCTTTTAAACAAGACTACGTAATGAGCGTTGAGACTGATGGTACGATGGGCTTTACTTTGCTGAAACAAATTTTGAGTGATGTAAATGACACTGGCATTACGATGATGCCCTTTGCGTGTAAACCACAGTTTAATTTCTTCTTCGTCTTCTCCTAACATGTCGTCGAAGATGACCAGATGGATTTGACTAGGGTCAGACATGATCCCGTCGTCTTCGCCAGGAATGCCTTCCACAAAGACGATGGAATCGCCTTGACTTTCTCGCAGAAGGCTGTACGCCGATTGCCACTCTTTGTAACACCACACGATTCGTTGAGGTGGACGATCGATCAAATGATGTTATGTTCGATGAAACGTTTGACAAATTCGGTTTTGCCTGAACCCCTAGGTCCGGCAATGAGCATGTTAAATAGATGGCGAAGATACAAGGCCTCCCAACTGGCACGATCTAAGTGTTTGTCAGTGAATTTGAAAGTGGAGGAAGAGGGAGCAGAGATTAGTAGAGGTAGCCGTAGTACTGTAAGAAATGTCACTTTTGACACGAACACAGACAAGACAAGGGTTTTTATACTTTTTTCAAAACACGTTTATTGTCATCTTTAATTGTGAACAACACGAAATAATAAAGACACATCAAAACGATCATAGTGGAATATAAACAAGTCTTTGTACAACATTTTTGGTGATCAAGATGAGGTATCGTAGGGACAGTGTGTAATGGTCTTAGAGTCTCTACACTCCTTGGCACAGTAACACAGGAGTCCTTCTGGAATGTTCCTTCGGGGATGTCAATGACGGTCCTGTCCAGTCCTGAAGGGAGTGGTTCTTCTTCTGGTACTGTCACTAACACAGGTATAAAAGTTACTTTTTTGACTGAACATTTAAAGTTAGGATGACAAATCTTGGGCATAGTGTGCCACTTCTTTTGTCCAAGCCTCGAAACCCCAACTTTGCCAGTCACGTACATCTTTCCAGTGAGGGTGTAAGTCACAAGCTACACACACATCATCGTACACATCTTCAGTACCTAAAAGTTGACGAATCTTGTTTTCCTGTAGAAGTCGAGAAGTATCGAGATGAAAGCGCAATGCTTTGAGCAGAATGGGTTTTTCGTGTACATTTAAAAGGACCACTTTCATGCTTTTTTGAGTGGTATGTACTGTCGTAAAGAGTCCACAAGGAATCGGCTGGTAAACGAAATCCCAGAAAGCAAGTAACTAAGACATACACCACACGTCGTCCCCAATTCAATGGACACAGTTCTCTTAAAATGCGATCGTAATCCTCCACCGTTTGAATATTGTCATTGATTTCCTTCCACGGAATCTGTTGTATCACGATTGATAAATGTCGTGGCATAGTAGTCCGTTTTTATACCCTCTTTGGTGTAAGGTAATAAGTGTACTTCTTAAACAGCAAGGGTTTTATTTCAGTACCACACCAAAAATGTTTAGTCACTAACTCACACACCACACGTCGCAAAAAAGTGTCCTCTTGAACTAAGTTAATGTTGTGTAAAAGATTTTGGGAATCCTCTAACTCGTCCGTTGCAATTCGGTGTATTAGAATCACCTTGTAAGTTGAATGAGTGGCATCCAAAACTTTACGAATTTCACGCGATTCATCAAAGTCTGACCAATGGAACGCTTTGACATGGATCAGTCCTCTTATACCATTCAGATACCAGTGATTCCAATATCGGTGAGGTAACGGATGCAATTGTTCTTTGCGTTTCACTTGTATTTTCACCAACTCTCGGTAAATGTGATGTCTCAACTCCACAGGTAAACAACGAATGTTCTCTTGTAAAGTATCCATGACCATGTCAGCCAAACACTTCTCCTAGAGCGAAAGTAACGATGTAGTGAGCAATTTCTGGCCACTGCCATTCCAGGAAACGGTCAAGAATGTCATTAAAATCTTCTAATGTAAATGGTCTAAAGCGGAATATTCGGAAGAACGCACCCTTGATCCAGAGAAATTTGACTTGTTTGTTGACTTTTGTCAATTTCCTCTTGTGAACTTCTCGACATAAAAGTTCCTCAGTCACCCATTGAGATTTTGCTCTGGCAAGTCCCTGCCAAATGTCGTTGTAGATCTTCTCTTGCAATTCGTTTGGTAATGTTTGAATATTATTTTTCAAATGGGGTTTAAATACTTGTCCAGATGTTGTCCAACGTTTGACTCCTAGCCAAGCTGGTTTCTTAAACGACATGGTATGCCACTTCAATAAACAAGGTGCCACTAAAAGTAGGTAGAGACAATCCGGAGACCATCGAGCATGTTCCAGGTAAGCGCAATCTTTCTTCTCCCACTCATGAAGTGACACACCGCAACCGAAGCACTTGACTTTATCCCTTCACCCAAGTAGATAAATCCGGCTCTAGCTAATATCCTCCCAGATATTTTAGCCATTTTCCTCGGAAGGTTTCGAATCGACTTTCAAAGTAGCAGTATTCAGGCAATCTCACAGGGAACGAATATTCGTCTTTCACATGTTCATTTCGATGAGGGTACGGGGAAATATGCAGGAGTTTGCTCAGTTTTGAATGACATCCGTAGGGTGGTAGCCGCATGGTTTCATAATGATGACATCCACCATGAAAACCAGTAAAGTGAAAAGGTGAACAATGACGAGTGGCATCGCTTTCGCATCCGTCAGGTTTGACACGCACAGCATCACTTTCCATGGTAGGTATACTGGAAGTCGTGGCAAAATTTCCATGATATGGTACTGAATCGCTGATGTCATAGCGTACGGCATTCCTGCCATCGCAAGGCACAGCATCGTACTCGAGTTTTTCGTTAGACTTTAGTTTTACGCTTGATACTTGCTGTGTGAAAGGATTTAAACTTTCTCGCTTGGTGTTGGTAGTTACAATGAACTATCGGTTTTGGACGTTGTCCCTTTTTATACTAGTCGTAATGAAGTCTCGAGTTTGTACATCGTTCCTTTTTTATTCCTAGTTTTGCAAGTCTTTTTTTTCTTTTTTTTTTCTTGGACATCGGTACTACCTTCTCTAAGGTACCGTCATCCCTGAACTGTAGTGCGATGGGTGGAAAGACAATAGAAAGGTAAGGACAATGCGGAGACCATCGAGTATGTTCCAGAATAGCTGAATTTTTATAGATAGATCGATCCATACGCAGCCTCAAACCACAACTGAAACACTGTACTTCGTATCCCGATCCAGTCTCAGGTCCCAAGCAGACAAATCCTGTTCTACCTAAAACATTCGCAGTAGGTAAACCTTCCCTATCCGTGGGCCATTTTTGAAACGTTTCCAAATGACTGGCACAATTACAATAGTCAGGCAAGAAGACAGGAAAATGGTATGATTTGAACTTGGAGTTCTCCGTGGGTCTCTCACTCGATTCTTGCTGTGTCGAAGCCATCCTTCTTGTTGGTGACTATCGTGTTGGAACCATTTTTTATACCAGCGTGATCGTACGGTAAAGTGAAGTGGTTGGGAAGCCGTACTCGTTTCTGGTACACGATTTGATAAACGTTATCCAAGGGTCGGCTGACGATTTGATGTGTGGGTAAACGTACAATCTTGTGCGATTCGTTGGTGGTCACTTTAAAATTTCCTTCCTCTCCAGACTGCAAGGCTTCTTTCAGTACGCCAAAGTTCACCAGTCGACTGGTGCGATAATTGAGAGTCAATCCTTTCACTTTACACTCCGTGTGCACTTCTCCTTGTGGGTCACGGTATTCGTAGCCGTAATTTTTGGGACCGCCACTTGCAAAACTTAGAATCTTCTCGTCGGGATGCTCGTTCGACTAGGCTCCTAAATGGTCTCCTTCGATGACAGGGTGAGGTTGACCCAGACGATCGATGTAGATGCAACTGACCGTGTCAAAATGCAGCACAGGATCTCCTAACAGTTCTAAAGCGAGCATGGGCTGTCACGTAAGCCGCAATGAAGACATTTCCAAATTCGTTGGCTTCTACAAAGTCCAGTTCATCTTCGTAATTGACTAAGATCAAGTCCTCACGAACGACGTCACTTGTTTCATGTATCTGATTTTGTCGTGAATCATCTGGAAGTAGCGAGAAGGTTCTGTCAAATACTCCGTCTTGAGTAAACACGATCGTTGTGCCATTTTGGCCCAGAAACAATTTAACATCACTTTGGCAAACGATCGCCTTCCTTCGTTTTTTTCTACGTGGTCTAAAGTGATACCTTCCTGCTCCCAGGATTTCTCTTTGAATTTCTTTTGGCCTTTGGGAGTGTGGCACCAGGAAGGATAGCCACTGGCTTCTTGTTTCAGTTTTAAAAGTGCATTCACGTAGTCTGCGAAAATGCCTTTTTTAGTCTCGTCGCCCTTGTGGTACTGTTCTGTCTTGGGAAAGTGATATTTTTCGTATACTTCTAACAGTTGGTATCCCAGGTCCAGAGCTTTGAACAATTCCACGCTGACCCACCTTCCCGTCAAGGTGCGTTCTTCCTGGGTGTGCTGACAAGGTCGGTCTTGGTTGCACGTTTCGGCACAAGTACGGCACAAGTGAAACATCAGTTTTCCTTGGCAATGGTGTGGTGAAACGGGATGGTACAAGTCCGTGGGAGGCAAGACTTTGCACTTGATCAATCCTTCGTATTGTCGAATGTTGTCCAGGTCGATGTGTTCCGTCAGCAATTGCGGGTACCCTGCGGAAAAGCGACAATATTTGCACACGTACGGATACAGCGATCACACGTCCAAATATTTGATTTCTTCTCCTTTATCCTCGTCGGCATGGTACAACAAACAGGTGGCATTCGTCCGTCCTCCGTACAAACTGTCCCGTGGGTTCAGAGGGTCCACCAGCTTGAAACTTTCCATGATGCGCTTAAACTCGGGATCAGTTTTCAAAAGGTGATCGTAATCGTGTTCCCACATTTTCACCACTTGGCATCCTTGCTCTTTTAACTTCAATCGCCGCTGACTAGTGGCCTGGTACAAGTCTTCCATGGTCCGTTGTAAAAACTGATTTGTAGTGTCACGGTGAGGGTAACAGATGGGACATCCGTGAAATAAGCAACCGTTAAACTCGTACACGATCTTGGGGTTTTCTAAGTCCCAGCCATCCACCGAATACCTTCCGATGGTCTTTTCGCCTCCTCCGTTGCGAGCGTGTTGGATCCATTTGTCTTCCTTGTCGCACAAGTAATGTAACCAGCGTAGGGCTTTGACCGAGTATTGACGTTTGACAAAGTTCGTCGTTTGAGGACTAATGACAGCTAGGGTGTTTTCGGGCATGAATCGTTGGCGGTACGCTAAGGAACACGCTTTGGCAATGGTGCAGGCTTCTTTCAAAGGATCGATCCCTCCGTGCTCCATGAACAGTTCTCGAAATTTTCCACAGCAGCGCCGTAAGATGTCCACGTCGGAATGGCAATATTTTAAGATTTCTTCCTGAAAGTCGAAGGGGTCCGAGGCGAGAGCGTAGTACCAAGCATAGAAAGCTTCTCGTTGTTCGGTACGCATGTTGTCGGGGTCGTAGTAGTGAGCCTCAGGCAAATGGAGTGGAACGGCATGTTGATTGGCTTCAGTATTGAAAAAATTCGGAAAATAGCCTTTGGCCATTTCTGTCATTCCAAACGTTTTAGGCATTTGGCTCAAAGACATGGCCAAGTAACTCATAGAATCTTTAAACTGCACTTGGCCCACTTGCATGGAAATGATTTTGGCTCCCTTCAAAGTCACTTTAGGACGTTCGGTACTTTGTTCCGTATAGTATCTGAGAAGAAATTGTCCATCGTATCCCGAGAAATTGTGAGCCATCACCGTAGCATGGCGATGGCAATCTCCGTAACGTTCGATGTCCTCTTGACTCCACGTCTCGTCGATAGGGTTTAAGATCCATTGCGCGAAATCGGTCAGCGTGTTTTGTCCCCGAAAGATTTTTTCACGTCCTCCAGGAATCTTGCTACAGTGAGGACAATGAGTAAAGATAAGCTCTTCGATGCACTTCTCGCACGCTCGATGAGCCACGCAGAAATTAGGAATGTGAATGCCAGTCTCTTGCATGCATTCGAAATCGAAAAAGATGAAATTGCCTTTCTTCTGGTCGTCTTCTTCCTCTTCATGTTTGGAATGATATTTTGAATGTAGCATTCGTGTTCCAAGTCCACGATTTGGCGACAGATGTGGAATCGCTTCTTTCCTGAAGATACGTGCGGCTTCGCGCTGTTGGTACGTATGCCTTGTTCACAAGTAGGGCACAATCTCAGGAGTTGACAAGCACATTTCTGCTGTGAACCTTGCGTCTTTAGATGTTGTTGGTAACAGGCAGGGCTGACAACGTGCGCTGACAAGCTGGGCAATGCACTTGTTCCTGTCCTTCGTCAAGATAGGATTTAGAGACTAAACATCCTGAGCATTTCGATCCACAATGCTTGTGTTGCTCTCGATTGTTATAGCCATAGTCACATTTCTCACAGTAATAACCGTATCCCAGGAATGCAGTGATACTGGTAACGGCATCGAAATGTTTATCGTGATGATAGACGTGAATGTATTTTCCGTCTTTGAAATCTTTGCCTCGAAACAACAGAGGTCCGCGCACTTCTTGAGGGTGCACTTTCAAGGTGTAGCGTGGAGCCAAGTCATCTTGCAACTTTTGCATTTCAGGAATGCCACAAGTGGTGTCTTTGGATAGCCCCGCTTGCTGTAGCAGGAGTTCTGCTTCTCTTCGTTGTTTGGCTCGGCTAGATTTTTGAATAGTTTGTCAGGCTCATTTCCATTCTGCCGTGTCGTTCTTGTCGGCATACGTTCGTCCCACCACAATGGCACGGGCTAAACACATCTGGTCTTGAGGGTTGTTAATTCGGACGAGGCTCTTTTTGGTGCTGCGAAGGTCGTCTACCAATAACACATTTTTGCGTCCGGTCCCTTGGGGAAGGGACACGTGGGTCATGAATAGTGTCGCTTTTCCGTCGGTGATGTAAAACTTGTCGTTGGTTTGCTGCACGTGTTGAATCTTGTCCATGACTTTGGAAGGTGTCAATTCTGCCGGTCTGCTAAACTCGATCCAAACGGGGGACTTCAGACTGTCGTGATGAATGGAAAGTCTCAAGCGATCGTCTAATTTTGGCTTCACATTGCTGTTTCAGTGTGATTAACAAAGAATCCCACACATCGGTGATGAACCCCTCTGCTTTCTCCAACGGTACGTCGGACTTGAAATCTTTAAACTTCACCGTGTACATGTAGGCCGTGGTTCTAAATTTTCTAGAGGAGCGTTTGTCGGTCTCTCGAATGTGAAAGTACTTTTCAGGGTTTACTGGTGGCGATGTCGGACTTTGGTTGGGTGTAAACTCTCTGGGTCTGGATTCTGGCTCACTCATCTCATCTTCAAAATCGCTGGAATGAATCTGAGCCAAGACTTCAGCTACTGTGCGAGGCGATAAATCACGTTTCTGCCTCTTACTTTCTTCTCCTGTCTTTACGAAATGATGCGATCGTTTCATCTTGACTGCAAAAGGTCAAATGACTACATTTGAAACGCCATTAATCTCTATATATCCATGTCAGACCAGTGTATATATAAAGGGCTGGTGCCTTCCCTCTCAGTATTCATTTCACTCTCAAGCCGACCAGAACGATGGAAGAACCCACACAGATCGAACGTCTGATCAGAGCTTTGCGAGGTGTCGTACGAAAGTTTTCTTCAGACAAGCCGACGGACTACTCCCCCTCCTTTCGAGATAAAAGTCAAGATACTTGCTATATCTGTCAGAAGAAAGGGCATTGGGCTACAGAATGTCCTGACCGTCAAAAAAGCAAGACCAGTGTCAAAAGAGACAAAAGTCAGGATACCTGTTATCATTGTCAAGAGAAAGAACATTGGTCTTCAGATTGCCCTAAGAAACAACAGGAGCAGGAGGAGGAAGAAGAAGAGGTGCCCTCGGCAAAGGAAGAACCCTGACACGTCCAAAGAGAAGACAGAAAAGAAAAGAAGACGAGAAAAAGTCAGAAAGAAGAGGAGGAAAAACCTGTGAAAGTGAAAAAATCTAAAACCAGAGAGAGTGAAAAAAAAAAGATACAGAAGAAGTCTATGAACTTTTAAAATGTGTTGTGTTGTGTTGTGTTGTGTTGGGAATTGGATTGTAAAAATTTGTACCAGAATAGACCAGAATGAAAAACGTAAGTGTCTCCTGGCTTTGATTTTTTAGAATAAGGGTCTACACTCAAGCACTCACACACGTACATCATGGGGTTAAAAAAGGGATTTTGAGTTTTAATTGATGGAGGCAAAATGAATACTAACTCTTTTCGAAAAAAGTGGGTGGCCCTGAAAAGGGTCGTTGGGTGTTTTTTTTTTTTCTTCAAAAATCAACTTCAGAACGAGAAGCAATTAGCTTTAACTGTCTTAAGCCTTTGCCACGGCTAAGGCCTACTTCTGGACTTACTCCTGTCGATGATTTGGTAGAAATCACTAGGGGTGGTATCTCAGGTGTAGTAACCGGGTTGGGCTGTTTGGCTCGGGAAGGTCTTTTTCTCTTGGGTCGTAATAAAGAAGTCTGATACATTTGTTTCAGACTCCTTAACTCTGCAAAAATGTCCAAGAGTATCGTTACCGTTTGAGGTTCACTGTTCTCCTTCTCTCCTAGACCTTGTTTCTTCTCTGCTTCTTCTTCCTGTCGTTTCCTTCTTGCCTCTTCTTCTTCTCGCTGTTGCTGTTCAAGGAGAACAGCTTGTTCTGCTTTTTTTCTGCTGTTGTAAAAATTTCTCCGATTCTTCTTTCTGTCTCTGTTTAAAATCCTCGACCTGTGGTAAAGAAGGAGCAGGTGGTGAAGGTACTGGTACCGGAACAAATTCTTGCGAAGAGAGAAAATCTACTAAATCCCAGTTGAAATCGGTCTCTTCTGGAAGTAGCCCTGTGTTGACTTTGATAGCCACTGCTATGCCATAGCTTCTCGTCTCCACGTCCGGTGCACCTCAATTCATTGTCTTCTTAGTTTCCGAGTGTTGACACCACTTAGCCCCGTCCAAGCATATATCGCTGGTTAGGACTTAGTAGAGACACCCTGGTTTTCCAAAAGATGTGTTATAGTGTGGGTTTTCCTTGTCCACCCAAAACGTTTTATTGTGTTGATGTTAAAACTTAAAATGAAAATTTTTTTGCAGGGTTACTCTTTGTTCGGTTCATCAAGTAACAGAGTTTTGTTATCCCTTAATACAAGGCCGGGTTGTACTCCCTTCTCTTTGCTTGAGCTTGCATGAGTCTGATTTCCTCCCCTTTCTTGTTTAGAACTTAGGATCGTACTTCCCCCCCCCCCCTTGAAACCACAAATGTCTCTGGGTTGATTTCCTTTCCTTATCGTGTTTATTAAAGGTTTATTTTATAGTGACTCTGCCAGAGTCAAGAATGTCCTTATTAGTGTTATTGTGTATGCTCAATGTTGTACATGCTCCCTTGTTTTTGTAAGGACAGCTCTATCTAGGTCAAATTCTTTAGTTGTTTTCCTATTTAATCCTAATAAAATAATAGTTTTGCCTTGGAGCCAATCTTGAAAACATAAAATAATATTTATCTACGTGCGTTTTATTGTTTGGTGTGTGCGTGTTTTGTATTTTATTTGTATGTTTAGTTGTTCTGTATGCCTTAGCATACTGAGTCCAATTTTTTGTTTATTTGTTTTGTATGCCGATGCATACTATTATTTACTTGTTATGTTTGGCGCCTTTTTTGGAAATGGATTAAAAAGTTGATAGGCGCGGACGTGATTGAAAACATGCCTGTAGTTTCTTGTGTTGTATAGAGACTTTTAAGTCATTTTCTGTATTTCATTTGTGTTTTATTTGAGTGTACGCCTTAGTGTATAATTTGATTTGTATTAGTTGTTTGAGTGTACGCCATAGCGTATACTTATTTTTCTTATAAAAATCATATGAAGGCTGTTTGTTTTGTACAAGCATGTATTTTTTAAATTATGGTTTGATACACGCTACAAGTAGGACATCACATAATAAAAATGTTCCGTTTTATTTGTGGTTTTTATTGACATATGTCTCGGTATTGTCTATTAGTATGTTGTAGTTAATTGGCATATGCCTTGGCATGTGCTTGGTAGGGGTGAACAAACAAGTCATACAGGACAAAATTTTTACTTGAAGTAAGAAAAAAGAGAAGTACAATGTATAAGTTATGTTGGGTAAAAATCTTTAGAATGGCCATGCCAGTGATCGTAGATATTTTTGGGGCTTTTTGGTTAGCATATTAAATAATAGCTTTTCCATATAGTTTGTTGTATGGTGTTTTTTGGTGTTTTTTGACTTGCGCAGCATTATGATGGCTTTTCCGGTGGGTTTTTGATGCTCTTCGGCTAGCATATCTTTAATGATAGCTTTTTCAGTTGTGTTTTGTGTATAGGAGATTTTTTTTAAATGCTTTTTGGCTAGCACATCATAAGATGGCTTTTCCAATTAATCTCCTTCAGTTATGGTGGGTTTCTGATGCTTTTCGGCTAGCATATCTTTGATGATAGCTTTTTCAGTTGTGTTTTGTGTATGGGAGATTTTTTGGTGCTTTTTGGCTAGCACATCGTAAGATGGCTTTTCCAATTAGCTCCTTCTGTTATCCAGACATGTTTTCTCCGCAATTCAATGACGTTTAGAATATAATTTATGGTATCTTTATAGAGTGTGGGGTCATTTATCTCATTTGTGAATAATAATTGATTGTCTTCAAAATGTCCTATTTTATCCGTTAATTTCTTTTTTTATTTCTTTTCTTTGTTCTTCCATTTTTTTGCATTGTAGTATAATATGTTTTTTTTGTGTCAAAAATTTCTTTTTCTGTAAATTCTTCATCACAAAGGTTATTGTCTAGTTCGTCAATTTTTGGTGCTTTGAGTTTTTGTATATATTGTAAAATAGTTTTTTCATTAATGTTTTTTGATGTGCATAAATTGGAATAGTATTGGTTTATGTGTTCAAGTATATTGGTTTTTCCTTCAAATTCTTTATTGTTTTTTTTTTTTAAGTACTGTTATATTTCTTTCTCTTCCTTTCCTAATCTCCTCTCTCTTATAAATGTTTTTCCCTAATTTGTATATGTCCTGGTATAATCCAGATCTTAACTGTTCTCCGTTTATTTTTATTTCTTCTAACTTACTTTGGGTATTTTGTGCTATTTCAACTTTTTCTTCTGTTGAGTTGGGGTTGTTTATTATGGATTAACAGTAGTAGTATATGGGGATACTTTACGGACAATGGGAATTAGCATTAAGGGACCCAGTTTTGTACTATACGGACAAGATTTTTACGGACAAAAAATGACCCTGGGACACTCTACTGACAATGGGAATTTTGTATAGGGACAATAGGAATGGAACAGGTGGCATGACGTCACGGTACTGGACACTTGCAACAATGTAGCAAGGGGCTGACCTGAATACCCATACCACTCTAGGGAGGGACAAATACAATAGAGACAAAAGACATAGATAAACATATAGATAACACACATAGATAGGCAAAGTGAGAATAAATATCTTTTCGAGGCATATGAAAGTGGCCCTGAAAAGGGCCTTTGGATTTCTTCTTCTTCGTCTTCTTCTAAGTTCTTCATTTCCTCCACCAACTTCTTATTTTCTCTCCTACACTTTTTTGACCTCCACATTTTGTCTTCTTCTCATTCTTTTCCTTCTCCTCCTTTTTTTTCCTTCTCCTTCGGTTTCTCCTCCTTCTTCCTTTTTTCATTTTCTTCTTTCTTTTCTATCTTTTCGTTCCACTCCCTCATTCTCCTTTTGTCTTCTAAGTCTTCCTTTTCGTCCTTTTCAATCCTAATCATTTCATTTAATATGTCCTTACTTCTCTTTAAATTATTAATTTCCATGCTTAGTCTATGGGGATTATAAGCCCCAAACTGCATTCTGACTAGCACCTCCTCCACCATTCCTAACGTGTCCACTACCTCCTGCAATCTAATCATTCTTTCCATGTTGCTGGCCATGTTGTATTCTGTGTAGAATGGCGCGAATGTCTTGAATCTTGAGGGATTATAGTCGTTTATGCACTATGTGCTTTAGACTGTGGGTCCAGGGCTGGACCAGAGGCCCCAATTGGGGCACTCCAGGCCCAAGGCTGGGCATAACCTCTGAAGGGGGCACTCGGCCATGGCTGGATGCCGCCCTAGGCTGGGCGACACTGCTCCCCTAAAGAGGCACTTAGCCCCGAGCTGGGCTTTTACCATAGCTTGTCCGATAGACCTCTGACCTTTGATATTCAGTCTACATCCAAACGGCAAACAGCTGGCGAAGAAAGGAGGAGACGGAACCCGGAAAAAGCCGCGCAAAAACACCACGGAAGCGCCCCAGGGACAGCCACACAGGGCACACCAAGACCCGCAATGGCGCGAATGACGAGCGCTCTGATTTATATCGGTGGAGCACGGACGTGAAGGAAAACATCCCTTACACTCACTTCACATATTATATACTATCCACACCAACAAACGAGAATGCATAAAACATACACACTATACTATCCTCACAAACGGATGAGAATGCATAAAACACACCATATTTACTATCCACACCAACGGACAAGAAAGCATAAAACACACCATATATACTATCCTCACCAACGGACAAGAAAGCATAAAACACACCATATTTACTATCCACACTAACGTACGAGAAAGCATAAAACACACCATATATGCTATCCACATCAACGAACTAGAAAGCATAAAACACACCATATATATACTATCCACACCAAGGAACGAGAAAGCATAAAACACATCATATTTACTATCCTCACAAACGTACGAGAAAGCATAAAACACACCATATTTACTATCCACACAAACGTACGAGAAAGCATAAAACACACCATATTTACTATCCACACCAACGAACGAGAAAGCATAAAACACATCATATTTATTAGCCTCACAAACGAACGAGAAAACATAAAACACACCATATTTACTATCCACACCAACGAACGAGAAAGCATAAAACACCATATTTACTATCCACACAAAAGAAAGCGAATGCATAAAACATACACACTATACTATCCTCACAAACTAATGAGAATGCATAAAACACACCTTATTTACTATCCACACCAACGAACGCGAATGCATAAAACATACACACTATACTATTCTCACAAACGAATGCGAACGCAAACACACACACACACACACACACATTAGTAAATAAGTGTGTGTTTATAGTCACACTACTTCACATTCACACAAATTGGTAAATTGAATAGTCTCTCTTTTCTAGAGATCTGGTTAGCCCTGAGAAGGGCTGTTTTTTTAGAACTCCAAACGCACCTGGTTAATGATGACATCTCCCAGGGCGGGCACCACACACGCATCGCCGGCTTCAGTCCTGCTCCCAATTTAAGCGTGTGGTTAGGAGTGCAGAGGGAGGTTGATTGGCTTCACTATCCCACTCCTCAGTTTGAGGGATAGTGAACACTTCTTCCCTCATTCTTCTATTCCAACACCCTGGGATGATGATGCTGACGCCGAGGTTCCCACTCTTGCCTCTGTCTTTCCAATTCCTCCCATGCCTCCTCCTCCCAGGTTTCTCTCTGGGGGACAGCGGCTGTTGGCACTGGTGGCAGAGGCTGTGGCTGTCTTTGTTGTGGAAGTGGTGGCTGTGGAGACGTTGGTGTCCTCACCTCAGGCTTGACCTCACACAGAGGTCATAGTGTGAAGTGAGGCAGGATCCCTCGCCTCTTTTCCTTCTCCTCTTCTTTCTTGTTATTTTCCTCCTCTTCTTCCAACAGGGTTGCTTCTGCAATGGCTTCCATAGCCAGCTCATCCAGGATGCACCTGGCATACTCCAGGTGCATTTGCAGCTCCAACAATTTTGCTATTCTGTTAATCATCTTCTTCCAAGTTAACAGGTCAACGATGGGTAGCCAGACTGACGCGCGCTTGGCTTTATATCCCTGGAACAAGGACGTGAAGGAAAACATTCCCTGACGCCAAAACTTACCATCACATCAAACGCGAGGACCTAAAAGAAACACTTACGTTGCCTTTTTTTACTTACAAACACAGACATACACTATCTGACAAGATAGAGAAACGAAGTGCTTATAGACATACCTCTATTTTTTTTTAAAACATACAAACACACAAATTTGTATTGGCAATTGACTTAGTATGTCTTTTCGAGAGTATTGGGGTAGCCCTGAAAAGGGCTGTTTTTTGTTGACGGGGAGTGATGGCAATCTTATTGTTACTGTCTAAGATTGCGTCCCCGTCTGGCGGCAGGCTTTCCAATACGATACGTCCTGCTTCTGCGAAAAGAGAAGGAGAACTTGTTTTTTGTCCACACTGCAGTCCACAAAACCTCTGTCTGGTTCTTGCTGCTGCTGCTGCTGCTGTTGCTGCTGTTGTTGTTGCTGTTCTCTCTGTTTCTGAAGTCTGTACTTCTCTGTCCATTCTTCTTGTTCTTTCTTGATTTCCTCTCTGAAAACCTCTTCTACTAGGTCTTGGGCTATTGCTAAAATACTGACATTCTCTATCTCTTCAGGCTTCGGTATCAGGTTTAGCCTGACACGATGTAAATTGACGTAAGCTTCGTTCAGCTTGGCTAGTCTGGAAGGCATCTTCATAGGTAGACGAGTCAACCATGGATGGCCAGATTGGAGACCAACCCGCTTTATATGGTTCAAACGCGGACGCGATAGAAAACATCCCTACTCGATTTTAGTGTCGGAACACTATGATCGCTAATGTCATGGTGAGAGATAGAGAGAAAGTCAAAGAGCATATATTCACAGTGGGTTTTTTTTTAAAACAAATGACAGACACATTTTTGTCAAAAAACACAAAATTTTTTATTCAACCAACAATCAACTACTAACAACTAACAATTAACAATAACATCAAACAAATTATTTTTGACAAGCTTGACAACGTTGTGAAATCATGTGAGATTTCCACTGATGGAAGTCATGAGGCCATTGATGTACACTACGTTTCCTAGCTAAGACAAAAGATAGCCATAATGGTCACAAAACCATCGATCTACTTTCTCATCGTTTCTAGAAGAGTGAGCAGATCGACCGCCAAGTATCCGATACGACGTGTAGAAGTGAAAACGTTCACCATTGCTGCTGGACTCCGATCCAAGATCGAAGATCATCTCTTCCAAGGACAGTTACACAAACGTTTAATCGTTGGCATCGTCAGTAATGCAGCCCTCAACGGAGCCCACGATCAAAATCCTTTCCAGTTTAAGCACTACAGAGTGTCCAAGATCGAAGTCAATCGCGATGGCAAGACCTTGTGTACCAGACCCTTCGAACCTAACTTTGCCCAGAATAATTACTTGAGATCGTACTTGTCCCTGTACAAGGCTACCGGACAACTAGGAACCAACACCAGTCACGGTATTTCGTACGAAGATTATGTAGGAGGTTACACTTTGTGGGCCTTTGATTTCACTCCAGACCAAGGCAACGACAAGGTACATTTCCACCCTATAAAATCTGGTCAACTGCGTGTGATGGTCACTTCTTTTTATAATCGATGATTTGCGAAGCGTCGATCCAAGAGTCAAAACTGGGAGGATATCCTTTCCAACGTACTTTGACTTCTTTCACACGTTTTTTTCCCCCACTTTACGAGTTCTTTGATCGAGAATGCTTTCGATCTCGTACACGTTGTCTTCTTTTTTGGTCACACGTTGTAACTCGGGCAAGGAAAACGTTCCTTTTAACACTTCTCCGTTCATGTCTTCCAATTTATAAACGGGAGGATGACGGCCACGCACACGTTTAGTGACACGAAACAATTCGGTGGTCCAGTTGGGTAAGTAACCTTTGTCGAAAGTGCGTTTGGTTTTGCCAATGCGCACCCAATCTCCTGATGCCAACACTTCACCTTTCTTGGGGACAGTCACTGTTGGGGACGTACCAAACAGACGCTCGAAGACGGTCACTTCGTTGTCGGGAGTCACTTCTTGTAGGGCACGTCCGATGCTCCGATGGTAAGATTTTTTGTACGATTGAACGAGGGGTGGCAAGATGTCGATGTACTTGAGAGTGTGTTGATGCGTAAAATATTTCCACATGCGTTCTTTCAAGGTGCGTTGAAAACGTTCCACGATGCTGGCTTTGGTTTCGGGATTCCCGGTGGTGAAAAAATGAATGTCACGTTTCTTCAATTCTTTTTGGAAAGCTTGGTTCAGAAATTCGGTGCCTTTGTCGGTTTGCCATCGAAGAGGGTGACGCCCGCTTTGTTTCAACACCAGTTTGAGGGCTCGCACTAACTCACTGCTCGATTTGAAAGTCAATGGCACGACCCAAGCAAATTTGGAAAAGACGTCGATGACACAAAACAAATATTTGTAACCACGATTGTAGGTGGCCAAATGAGAGACATCGGCTAAATCAGCTTGCCATTGATGATCGATGCCCTCCACTCGGGTGCGACTTCTGGAAAATTTTCGTCGAATGGGTTTGTGTAAGGTGTACGTGGCTTGTTCTTGTAACCAGCGTTGCACTTGAGGTAAACGAACACTTTTCAGTCGAGTTTTGGCAGCACGATACAATTTCTGAACTCCTCCGTAACCTGCAGGATGGGATGGATCGCAGTAAATGCTGGCTAACACCTTCTACATTTTTTTAATAAGTGATCCACTCTTCACTGATGCTACTCTGAATGGAAGGAGGGGGTGGTTTAGAAACGGTTTTACGTGTCCGATGTGCCACGGGTGTAGAAGTTGAAGGTAGTGGTGGTGGTGGTGGTGGCAATGGGATGGCTTTGATCTTCTTTTCTTTTTTCACTTCTGGTTTCCCTTCTTTCTTTTTCACTTCTGTAGAAGGAGGAGTGGGCATCATCTTTTTAACCCAAGCTTTAAGTTCTTCTCGTTGGGGTGTAGGGGAAGGGGTCAACAAGGACGCTGCAATCTTACTAGAGATGGGAGCTGCTGACGGTGTTTGAAAGACTTCTCGTGCCTCTTCTTCCTCAACCATCCGTGGGGCTACCTCTGTCTTGACCGCTGGGGGTGGTGGTGTTGGACTTTTCATCAGAGTGTTAAAAATTTCAGAGTGGGTAGACCTGTGTCGTCTAAAGCTTTCTGGTGAAAGAGTTGTAGTCATTGCAACAGTTGACCGTACCGTTGCGATTTTTCCGTTTCTGACAAATCGCTGCGATCCATCAATGATTGCAATTCGTGTTGTAACTGTGACATTTCGGTCAAATGAGGATTGGGAGGTAAATGCGGGGTTCGTTGTTCTTGCCAACGATGGTATTCCATCCATCGTTTGTAAGGCACTAAAGCCAGTTTTCGTCCTTCCATCGGATTTCAAGGATCACGTCTGAGATCTTATGTCTCCAAAGGTCCCTTTTATCTTCTTGGACCTTTTTATCTTCATCCTCCCATGATATTTCCCATTATTCCTTTCAGCAAAGGTCCTCCTATTGTTCCCATTACTCCTTTCAGCAACATTTGCAAAAAGGGTAAAATGACTCCGCCTTTTTTGACTAATGGGTATTTTCTTTTGGACCATTTGGCGAAGAACGTGTCGATGTTTCGCTAAGGATTCTTTCTGGTGTTTAGACAAAGGTATTGTGCCTTTCAAAACATTCAGACAACACTCGCACACAGTATCGTTGACTTCTTCGGAGGTAGTTTGAATGAATTTTTTTCGCATGGGTGGAGGAGCTTTGGACAGGACGGACAAGATTTCCCAATGTTTGGCTAAACGAGGTGGCAGTCCTTTCCTTTTCTTTCCTTTGGCGGTAGAAGAGGAGCGCCTTTTTTGGGGTGACTTCTTTCTCGGTTGGTTCGTTGGTTCCGTGGCACACAGCAAAAATACACTAACGTCGATGACTTGTCACACGGTCTTTTATCCTTTTTTCGGGACTATCGCTTCGTCATAAAGGTGACGATGTTTTTTCCAAAATTGCCAAAGAATCCTCCTCTTTGGTGGCTTTTCTTTTTCCTTGGACGAGTGTGTCTTTTCTTGTTGTGACGTCGATGTTTGGCTAAGCGCTTTTTAGGATGCCGTGACTGTCTTTTTCGTTTTCCTTTTTGGACCGAAGAAGGAACAGGATGGTAACGGTGTACACTTCTTGGAAGGGACATCTTTGGGCGTTCAGCAGCACAAAAACACTGATCCGTATTGTTTGGCTCAGGTCTTTTTTATACTGGAATGCGCCGCCACTGATTGTCTTTACGTCGTATCAACTTGATGACAGGCAACACACGTCGTGGAGGAGTTCGCAACGGACTAAATCGGGACAGTTCTTGCTTGGACAAATCCAGTAAACTCTGTAACACACTCGTTCTCTCTTGGACTTTGATTGTGGGGGCAGGTACATTGTGAGCAGCGGCCATTGCCGCTAAAGAGGAACAGGGTTTCACCGCTGGAGGAGAAGTTTTTGGAGACGCTCTGTTGCGGGTAGAAGTTTTTTTTTCTTCTGTGGACTTTTCTTTTTCTTTTTCTGAGGCTGTGACCTGGTTTTGACACCGTTGATCTTTTTCTTTTTCTTCTGGGTACGTTTGGGCGTGACTTTTTTCATGGGGACGAGTTTGGGAGCATTAGGATCCCATTTTAAGAGGGAACGAATGATGACACCTCCTAGAGAACCGCTACCTCCAGGTTTCAAAATGATTTGCTTTTTGGTTTGAGTGTCAGTGCGAGGATCGGCTAGCTGCGTCAAGGCGACTTTGTTTCTCTCAAAAAAAACGTTTGGTTTGATGTGGAATCTGAATGATGCCTTGCAGTAATTGACGTGCTATCACCGTAAACCATTGTAAGACTTCTCCGAGACTAGCTTCTAAGACACGAGCACGTATTTGTGGATTTTTTTCTCGACTGATACCGTAGAAGGCACGAATCAATTTGACGGGAAGATGAGCCTGAAGGAACGTCATGTTGACGCTGTGTGAGAGAGACCCCAAGCGATCGAGGTTTTTATAGACTTTTTTGGTGATTGTGGGTGTGGTTAAGTCGACGAAGGGGAGGTGTACACGACAGGCCCTCCGTCTTGGCACCAGTGGTGAAACAGATGGGTAGTGGGTTTTAAATCCACGAGTAAACAAGCGTGTGGGGTATGAGTGGCATCGTCGTACGCATTTGTCAGCCAAGGCGTTCCTAACTGTTTGGTTAAGACTTGTACTTGCGATTTATCTCTAGGGCTTTTAAACAACACCACCTAATGAGCATTGAGACTGATGGTGCGATGGACTTTACTTTGTTGAAACAAATTTTGGGTGATTTGAATGACACTGGCATTACGATGATGCCCTTTACGCGTAAACCACAGTTTAATTTCTTCTTCGTCTTCTCCTAACATGTCGCCAAAAATAACCAAATGGGTTTGACTAGGGTCAGACACGATCCCGTCGTCCTCGCCAGAAATGCCTTCCACAAAGATTATGGAATCGCCTTGACTTTCTCGCAGAAGGCTGTACGCCGATTGCCACTCTTTGTAAAACCACACGATTCGTTGAGGTGGACGATCGATCAAATGATGTTTATGTTCGATGAAACGTTTGAAAAATTCGGTTTTGCCTGAACCGCTAGGTCCGGCAATGAGCATGTTAAAGGGTTGGCGAAGATATAAGGCCTCCCAACTAGTCCGGTCTACGTGTTCGTCAATGACTTTGACAGTGGAGGAAGAGGGAGCAGAGACAGTAGAGGTAGCCATAGTAGTGTAAGAAATGTCAGTTTTGACACGAAGACAGACAAGACAAGAGTTTTTATACTTTTTTCAGGACACGTTTATTGTCATCTTTAATTGTGAACAACACGAAAGACAAAAATACATAAAAGCCAAATGGTTACGTACATGAATAAAAGACACATCAAAACGATCATAGTGGAATATAAACAAGTCTCTGTACAACATTTTTTGTGATCAAGAGGTGAAATCGTAGGGGTAGTGTGTAATGTTCTTGATACTTGCTGTTTGAAAGGATTCATCTTTCTCGCTTGGCAATGGTATCACAATGAACTATCGGTCTTGAACATTGTCCTTTTTTATATGCTGGCCAATATCGTCGTGACCGTACGGTAAAGTGAAGTGGTTGGGAAGCCGAACTCGCTTCTGGTACACAATTTGACAGACTTTTTCCAAGGGTCGGCTAACGATTTGATGTGTGGGTAAACGTACAATCTTGTGCTGTTCGTGGGTGGTCACTTTAAAATTTCCATTCTGTCCAGACTGCAAGGCTTCTTTCAAGAAGCCAAAGTTCACCAGTCGACTGGTGCGATAATTGAGAGTCAATCCTTTCACTTTACACTCCGTGTGTACTTCTCCTTGAGGGTCACGGTATTCGTAGCCGTAATTTTTGGGACCGCCACTTGCAAAACTTAGAATCTTTTCGTCGGGATGCTCGTTCGTCCAGACTCCTAAACGGTCTCCTTCGATGACAGGGTGAGGTTGACCTAGGCGATCGATGTAGATGCAACTGTCCGTGTCAAAATACAACACAGGATCTCCTAACAGTTCTAAAGCTTCGTACAGTTTTAAGCGAGCATGGGCTGTCGCGTAAGCCGCAATGATGACATTTCCAAATTCGTCGGCTTCTACAAAGTCCAGTTCATCTTCGTAATTGACTAAGATCAAGTCCTCACGAACGACGTCCACGTGTTTCATGTATTTGGTTTTGTCGTGAATCATCTGGAAGTAGCGAGAAGGTTCTGTCAAATACTCCGTCTTGGGTAAACACGGTCGTTGTGCCATTTTACCCCACAAACAATTTAACATCACTTTGGCAAACGATCGCCTTCCTTCGTTTTTCTCGATGTATTCTAAAGTGATGCCTTTCTGCTCCCAGTATTTCTCTTTGAATTTGTTTTGGACTTCGGGAGAGTCGCACCAGGAAAGATAGCCACTGGCTTCTTGTTTCAGTTTCAAAAAGGCATTCACGTAGTCTGCGAAAATGCCTTTTTGAGTCTCGTCTCCGTTGCGGTATTTTTCTGTCTTGAGAAAGTGGTAAATTTCGTACACTTCTAACAGTTGGTATCCCAGGTCCAGAGTTCGCGTTCATTTGTGAGGATAGTATATATGGTGTGTTTTTTGCTTTCGCGTTCGTTGGTGTGGATAGTAAATATGGTGTGTTTTATGCTTTCTCATTCGTTTGTGAGGATAGTATATATGGTGTGTTTTATGCTTTCTCGTACGTTTGTGAGGATAGTAAATATGGTGTGTTTTATGCTTTCTCGTTCCTTGGTGTGGATAATATATATGGTGTGTTTTATGCTTTCTCGTACGTTTGTGAGGATAATAAATATGGTGTGTTGTATGCTTTCTTGTTCGTTGGTGAGGATAGTATATATGGTGTGTTTTATGCTTTCTTGTTCGTTGGTGAGGATAGTAAATATGGTGTGTTTTATGCATTCTCATCCGTTTATGAGGATAGTATATATGGTGTGTTTTATGCTTTCTTGTCCGTTGGTGTGGATAGTAAATATGGTGTGTTTTATGCATTCTCATCCGTTTGTGAGGATAGTATAGTGTGTATGTTTTATGCATTCTCGTTTGTTGGTGTGGATAGTATATAATATGTGAAGTGAGTGTAAGGGATGTTTTCCTTCACGTCCGTGCTCCACGGATATAAATCAGAGCGCTCGTCATTCGCGCCATTCTACACAGAATACAACATGGCGAGCAACATAGAAAGAATGATTAGATTGCAGGAGGTAGTGGACACGTTAGGAATGGTGGAGGAGATGCTAGTCAGAATGCAGTTTGGGGCTTATAGTCCCCATAGACTGAGCATGGAAATTAATAATTTAAAGAGAAGTAAGGACATATTAAATGAAATGATTAGGATTGAAAAGGACGAAAAGGAAGACTTAGAAGACAAAAGGAGAATGAGGGAGTGGAACGAAAAGATAGAAAAGAAAGAAGAAAATGAAAAAAGGAAGAAGGAGGAGAAACCGAAGGAGAAGGAAAAAAAAGGAGGAGAAGGAAAAGAATGAGAAGAAGACAAAATGTGGAGGTCAAAAAAGTGTAGGAGAGAAAATAAGAAGTTGGTGGAGGAAATGAAGAACTTAGAAGAAGACGAAGAAGAAGAAATCCAAAGGCCCTTTTCAGGGCCACTTTCATATGCCTCGAAAAGATATTTATTCTCACTTTGCCTATCTATGTGTGTTATCTATATGTTTATCTATGTCTCTGTCTCTCTATTGTATTTGTCCCTCCCTAGAGTGGTAGCTACGAGTATTCAGGTCAGCCCCTTGCTACATTGTTGCAAGTGTCCAGTACCGTGACGTCATGCCACCTGTTCCATTCCTATTGTCCCTATACAAAATTCCCATTGTCAGTAGAGTGTCCCAGGGTCATTTTTTGTCCGTAAAAATCTTGTCCGTATAGTACAAAACAGGATCCCGTAATGCTAATTCCCACTGTCCATAAAGTATCCCCATATACTACTGACAGTGTTTCTCTTGTAGGGAGTATTGTTCAGCTTGGATTCTTGAGTGTTTCTTGCTTATATTGGTTATTGCTTCTTTTAATTGGTCCCATATTTGGTCTGTTCTTATGTGTTGTGTGGATTGTAAAAGATCTATGATTTCTGATTGGTATTGGGGGAGTTCTACTATAGTGTTATCAAGTGTCCAATGGGTTTTTCCCCATTTGTCATTGGTTGTGATTTTGATTTCCAGTTCAATGGCATTATGATCTGCTATTTTTTCTTGTAGAATGTTGCTTTTTAGTATATTTTCTTTGTAGTTTACATTTATATATGCATTATCGATTCGTGAGGCATTGCTTTTGGATATATGTGTGTATTCTCTTTTTGTTGGATGTAGGTATCTATAGGTGTTTATTAAGTTATTGTTGTGTATTATTCCTTTGACATGGTGCATTGCAGAAATACCCCATTTTTCAAGTCCTCGTTTTTTTTTTTTTTTTATCAAAGTCATGTGTGACTGAATTAAAATCTCCTATAATTACCATATAATTTTGGTTATATGGTTGTAAGTGATTGGAGAGTCTATAAATGAAGGGTATTTTCCTCTCATTTGTTGGGGGCATATATACATTTATTATGTGTATTTTATTTAATTGTAGGTGTAGCAATCTCCCTTTAAGGTCCTGAGGAGTTGGTATGATTTTCCAGTTGGTTTTTTTAAAATTTTTCTATTCATTAGTATCCCTACTCCTGAGCGGATGGAATTGTTGTCTTTTTGTGTTATAAATATGGTGTTTAGTTGGTCTTCAATATAATTTATTATTTTTTGTTTAATGTTTTGAGTTTCTTGTATGCATGTTATATCGTAATCTTTGGCTATTCGAATAATTTGTTTTGCTTTTTCAAAATCCACACCATTTACATTAATTGAAAGGATTTTGAGTTTCGTGTCCATTCTTTTTGGATGTGGTTTTTTTTTTTTTTGTTGCTAAGTTGGATGTTTATATGATAAGTGTTGCATTTGTTTGTTCCTTTTCTTTGGGGGGGGGGGTGTGTTTTGTTTTGTTTGTTTTTTTGGTTCCTGGGGATGTGTGGGTTTATTTGTTGTTGTTTGTGACTGTGTCTGTGGTTCTATGTATAAGGGTGGTAGTACCGGCTTCATTTGACTAATTAATTCTCTTATTTTCTGTGTTCTGGGTATGTGGTGTGTGTTTGGTCTTTGTCTGTTCTTTCGTTTTTTTGTTTGTGGTGAGGAAATCTTCCTTTTCATAGTTTTTTTCTTTCTAGGTGTTGTCCATGGTTCTTCTGTGTTTGTGTCCTGGGTTTCCATGTTTGTGTCAGTGTTAGTGGAGTCTTGGTTTGTATGAGGTGAGCTTTCTTTTGAAGCAGATGGTGTTCGTGTTGTGGTGTTGTTGTTGTTGATGTTGCAGGGGTGGTGTTTTTCTTTGTTTTGTTTTGGATATCAGATAGTGATGGCCAATATTCAAAATATGGTGGGATTTCGTCCTCCTGTTCTTTGTTTTGTTGTTGTTGTGGTTGTAGTGATTGTTGTTTTACTTGGTTGTTTTTTGTGATTGCATTAGTTGGTGTAGGTGTTGCTTCTTGTGTTTGTTGTTTTGGTTGTTCTTTTTTGTTTCTTCTTGCTATTTCTGCATAAGAAGGGGGGTGTTTCTTGTATTTGTTGTTGTTATTGTTGTTGTTGTGGTTTTTGTTTTTGTGGGTAATCCCACTTCTTATGTCCAATGTTGTTACAAGTGGTACAAGGCCTTGTCTTGTGACAATTGTAATACCAGGTTTGTATGTGCAGGCCGTAGACCTTGCAGTGTTCCGGTATTTTGGATGCATCTCGAGAGTCTATTTTAACGACAATTTTGCCGTTAAAAATGCCTGGTAGTGCCTTGTATGTGTCTCTTCTGATGTCTATCACTTTGACAGACGTCCTGTGCTCAAAGCCTTCCTGAAAACATTCAGGGGAATTTCTCTCGGAAAATGAGATACATATATCTCAGTGTATTTTCTTTCTATCATGCGTGTGAGTGGGGGGTTGGGGGTTGGGTTGAGTCACTTTGATGACATAATCGTTAATTACGATATTCTCCCTATTTATTAAGATTTCTTTAGGATTATGCCCCTACCGATGTTGTGGAACGTGTCCAATTTGGTATTGTCTATGCCTCTCGCTGCTAGTGCAGCGAGTATTTCAGCATCGCTTGGCCTCTCCTCGGCTTTGATGTCTGAAAGGTCCAAAGCTTGCACAAAGCGATCTCTGTGCGCCTTGAGTAATTTGCCGTTATTTAATTCTTCCTCCTCTATTCTAAAATAGGCTTGTAGGAAGTTTTCCCCATTGATTGGGGTGGTGGGGGTGGTGGTGCTGGCATGGCCATTTTTTGGCGCGAAAAACTTTTCGCGGGAAAAAGGTGATGATAATAAAAAGCTCTGAAAAGGGCTGTTTTAAATATTATTCAATTCAAATACAGTATCTATTTGTACTGTAAATGCAGTGAGGATAGAAAAAGAGATACCGATTTGGCCTCCTTTCCCTCTCCCTGTCATTGTTGATTTCTTTCCTTGACGATCAAGTAAATTCTTAATCGTTCTAGCATGTGGTCAGTGTTGGGCATGCTCACATCTGTTTTGCTAATTTTGTATATATTTTGGTGTAAAGAATATTAATATTAATATTTATATTATTACAGCTTTATTCTTACCAGTCAACTAAACAACGGAAATTTAAATTATAGATTCTCCAATCAGCTTGTATGGAAACTCTTCTTTTCATGCAAATGTGGATTTCAAGAACGATCTATTGCAGGAGCGCGCATGATAGTTGTGTAGTTTTTGTGGTTACCCTCGACTGTTGTCAATTAATTAGTATGCCTGTCTTTTTGTCTATTTGTATGCGCGATAATCTGCCATTAGAGAATAAAGCTATTCTAAGGCAACTATGGCTCTTTTGTTGCAGTTTATAAATTTAGGCTGGTTTGTTTGATTTCACACACCGAACAACATCACAAAATGCGCTGACCTAATGAATTACTCAACTTAAATCACAGAAAACTTATTTTGCTCTTGTTTTGGATAAAAAAGTTCTTTTGAAAATAAAAATTCAAACAGCAAGCGCTATAGAAATATTAGTGTGTTGCTTTCAAATCTTGTGTTGTATACTGGAATCTTGAAATGCGAGAGTTGGTTTCAAAATTGCACAATAATGCGAAAACATACGGTAAAACCAAAGACCTCCGTATGATCGAGTCGACTTCCGTCAACAAATCTTGAAGGAGTGAATTTTTAAAAAAAATCGATAAAGTTGCTGAAAATTCCGGCTGCTATTGCCTGCATAATTTTTCGCATATATGACAAACTAAGTCGTCATTTTTGGGCTGGAATCTTCAAATCCTTTAAATATCGGTTAGCAGATTATGATTCCAGCTGGCGTTTTATTCAACATGCACAAAAAATGTCTCATTACATGAAAACAGAGAGAAGGCAGTTTTCGAAAAATCCCTACGAATATCTGATAAAACCACTGTTAAGACAAAGAGACACTGGAGAGCTTTGCGATGTTGTGCTGAGGCTGAATGGTCGAAAATACAGTGCACACAGGGCCATATTGGCAGTATGGAGTCCTTATTTCTTGTCCATGTTCACATGTGACATGAGAGAAAGAGAAACGAAGGAAATCGATCTCACTGAATCTGTCGTCATAGAAGATGACGAAGTTCTCAATCTTATCATCAACTACATGTACACAGGAACTCTCACTCTAACAGCAGCTAATATTGAGGATATAATCAGAATCTCCGACTTTTTCCTGATGGATGATGTAAAGGACTATTGTCGCCAGTTTCTTGATTTAGGGAATTTAGATCTCAGTAATTGTTTACGGCTGAGATTTTTATCTGAAAATCATAATCTTCTAGAAGTGGCAAATTCATGTCAGCAAATGATAGAGTCTCGATTTCACGATTATTTGATCTATCATGATGAGATTCTTGAACTTCCAGGAACATGTTTGCTTCATCTTTTAGAGGATTCAGGAGTTGTTAAGCACACAACTTACAATGAACTGAAGAAACTGATTCAAAGATGGCTGGATTATGAGCCTGAAACACGACAAAAATACCAAGCAGACCTTCAAACTTGTATCAAACTGTGGGTCTTTGATCATGTTGAAGAAAATTCCATTGCAAAAAATGACATGAACTCAAGCAGTGTTATTATGGAACCAACATCTCATGTTACAAATGGAGATGTATCCTTGAGTGCATCATGTTTTGAAATGTTTAGCTGCAATTCTTTGAATAAGAGGAAGTTCATGGGTGATAGAACCGAGGTTTTATTCACAGTAGTTTGCAACCCAGGGATGAAATTTATAAAGCTTTGTGTCTACAGCTTAGCAGATCACAAATGGTACCATTTTCCCCTGTCAGCAGAACAGATAGCTCAAATGATTCCAGCTAGGCAAGCTATCAGCACAATGATAACTAACAAGAATATGTTGTACCTCTATCTCTGTTCTTCATTCCCCTACCCTACTGATATGCTCAAGATCAGCATATTATCTGTTGATTTGGTTAAATGCCAAGCATCTCTGCATTCATTTCGGACAATTGATGCTTACAACCCTTGCTACAGAACAACTTTGACAAACTGTAGAACAGTGCCACCAGCGATTGTGTACTGTAGTCATAGTCTGTATGTGGTTGGAAACAAGGAGGGCACAGGACATCTTTTTCTCTGCAACTTTGACTATCACCATTACACTTGCTATCAAATTCCTGGTTCACGTTTTATAAGTCTAGCACGAGCAGCTGTCAGGGATGACCGTTTCATTTTCTTGTGGTACAGGTATCGCAGTGGTCCATCTGAAGAATTCAGCATCAAAAAGTCTGTAGGATTTGCCATGTTTGATGTCAAAACAAAAACTTTCAATGCAGTTGAAATTGTTCCACCAGATATTAACTATGATGATTTTGCAAAGCCATACACACTATGTATACGTGATGGCACACTTCTGATCTACTATCCTGGAAAATCAGCGCTTGTCCTTGATGAGATAAGATGCAAGTGGATTACCTCCCTTAGAAAGATGCCTGCCCCTAGAACTATATTGGATGAGAATTCAGATACTGCAGCATTTGGCTGTCATTTACAGGCAGCCACTGAGCACAGCATCTTCATGTTGAACAATGAGGCACCTTTCACAACCTCAATGTATGAGGTACAAGAGGCTTACCCATATGCCCTCTCTCATACACCACCTCCCATTGACAATATGTCTCTAGTTACAAGTGGATATATCAGTACCTCATCTTTGCTTAGATATCAGGCTTTTGAAAGGTATGATGAGATTTACATGAATGCCCTTCATGTTGTAATGAGAGTGTCAGACCCTGAGACTGAGGAAAGTGGAGCAACATCCAACTCAGAAGAACAGGACTCAGACAATGACTATGAATATGATGAAGACATCTATGATTATGACTATGATTTAGATGCAGATTTCTCATTTTAATGCCTTGAATGTCACTTTGTGTGTGTGATTTGGAATTTAAATGTAGCTTTAACAATTTTTCAGTCATATCACTAAGATGTCTGCAGTGGGGCAGCTTATAGTGATGTCAAGCACTAAGGCATCATGCCACAGACATGTAATTTCCCACCCAGTCACATTATCCTAACAAAGGGCCGACCAGTCCTAACACTAATCTCATAATGTCGGACACCAAGCGAGGTAGCTACTTGTACCATTATTATAAGTCTTTGGATTGACTCAGCTGGGGTTCGAACCCGTTACCTCCCACATCTGAGGTGGATGCTCTAACCACTTAGACCACCAGAACAGTCAAATGTCTGTTTGTAGAGTTGATGCTAAAGTGAGAATGATTGTAGATACATGTTATGATAGATACTCTACTGAATAGAGTTTACATTGCATGACCTCATCAATGCTTGCTTCCTCATTAAAATAAAAAAATACATGTACATACCAATTTCTCATGAAAACTATCTATTAAGAAGACTTGTGCCGGGTTGAAAAATTTTGAAAATCCTTGGTTGTCTCTGGGGAGTTGGCTTTTAAATACTGGCTGCCCAGCATGTTTCTGTTTTCCCAATAGATTATTGCTGTTGCCCCAAGATTGCTATAATCAAACTTATTAAACAACTTATATATATATATATATATATATATATATATATATATATATATATATATATATATAAATTTTGTAAAAGTTAACTGGAAAATTGAACTTGCCTTAGGGAAATTTGAAACATAATATCCCAGTACAAGTAAAAAAAAAAGACACAGTATTGGATATTTTAAGGAAATCATGTTATATTTATTTTAAATTTTTGATTTTGCCTTTGTTGGCATATTACAACCATATGCTGATAAAGTAAAAGCAAAAAAAAATATGTATATATATATATATATATATATGTATTATGTAAATATGTATAGATCAGGCATGGTGCTCGATTACAATTACAGGTTGTTGGCAGTGATGATTACAATTATGATTATGATTACACTTTATTTGGAAATCATGATTATGATTACAATTACAGGGGATGATTACGATTGTGATTACTTTGTTTTTGCTTTTTTTATTCTGGGCAGATCATACATTGTGTAACTGAATAACAAAATTTTTTAAAGTATATGTAAATGTTTATTGACAGTTATTTAATACAAATTAACAGCCAAATGAGCACTACTTAGCACTGTTTACATTGTTTGTTTATGGAAACTTTTATTATGTTACAATTAGTCAGAATTAGAGATTTTTTGGTTGTAATAATTTGTAATCATAATTACACTATGTGATTACACTGCCAATGAAGGACAATTATTCTTATGCTTATAGAGCTTCTGAAATCGATGATTATGGTTACGATTACAGCTCACACTGTAATCGATTACAATCAATTATGATTACAGTTGTAATTGGCCCCATGCCTGACATGGATAGATATTTAGACGTGAAAGGATTAGAATGCAAATATAGTTAGAAGAGGAAAAATAGATTGCTTGTATATAGATAGATAAATGGACAGGTAGAAAAGTTTGTGAAAATACGTAGATTTTTAAGTAGAAAGAGAGATGCTTAGTTAAAAGACCGTGAAATGAAATATTAGACAACCAGTAAAAATATTTTAGCCTGGGATATGGTACTCATTAATTCATGATGATTGACTAATCTTGTACATTTTACAGCATCATACTGGTTATTTGTTTTTAGGACAGATTCATTAGAGCAAGAAAGTTCATCAGGTTTTCTTTTTATGCCTAGATAAGATTCCAGATTCATCTCAAACTACATCAGCCACAATGAAAGCTCGACTTTTTGTAGTGACACTCTTATACTAAAAACTGTCAAAAGATTTTCTGAATACTTACTTGTTCAATTTACTTAGCAATTGTCATCTAGTCTTCTTGCAGTCAGCAACATGAATCAAAATATTTGACAAGCCAACTTTTGAGACTGAGAATTCTTATATGTATCTATTTAATTGTTTGCCAAGCAATATGTATTGGTCTCCTGTAATTATAATGTAAACAGCAGATCGTAAACACGGCCTGTAGATGCTACATTTTTGGTACATTGGTCACGATTTGATGACGATTTGATGGTCAACGAGTGCCTTTTATTTCCAAATACACCTTTCAAAGAAATCTCACAAGTTATATTATTAACAATTAACATCAGCAATGTACATGTACATAAAAACAGTCCTTTACAAGGTGATTATTTAGAGTCAGTGAGCTAATAAACTGCCCTGGGCTAGGTTTGAACCTAAAGGTCATCAAATCCTAGATACATACAGATATTATGATTGTAACTAATAAGTTAAATTATAAATATTTATTATTTATTACTCATTTGTGAAAACTTGTTTTAAATAGTAAATACCCACATGATCACATCTGCACAAGAAAATTCAAGATTGACATTGACTGTGAGATGGAAACGATGAAAAGCATTATGAATGGAACACAACTACTTTCTCCCTCACTCACTGCTTTGGATAATAGATATTTCTACCCCTCTCACAGGACCATGGAATGTCCTTTATTGTCACTTGTCCTGTATATAGAGGCAAAATTTGCTGATAAACAGAATTTGGTTTATAATTGACCTTTATGAGTATGTGTTGGTTATATACAGTGCATGTTAAGTTTTGCTTATATTGGTAAGCCTTGTGGAAAATAGTTTAGCTAATAAAAATGTCAGATGTTTAATTTTGAAGTCATAATACTTGCAAAATCAGAGGAGGTTTGACCGAAGTGATCACACTTCCTTAAAAGTCAGTTATAAGAGAAAGTCTTACCAATGTAAATTTTTCATGCATTTGGTTGAACAATGTGTATAGATTAAAAATTTGTTTTTCATAAAATTTACTCCAAGGAATTCCCGAAATGTACCATTAAAAATTAAAGATTGTCCATAATTACCAACTTCATTACTTCCCTTGACTAAAGCTCTGTTTGCTATTATGTGTGACACACATTCTAAAATGATCCGACAGGCCACTAATGTAGAAGTGTATTGACTGCACAGTAATTTTAAGTATAAAAATTATGGATTTTGTGCTGTACCGTTTTTGACTGTGATTCAGTACAGAAAATGGGATATTGTTTACCTTGTTTTAATTTCTAAAAGATGCAGTAAATAAGGATCTACATATTATAATGAGTCAGACCAGGAAATATTATCAAGAGCTTTCAGAGTTGCCCTTGTATTAATATTTGTTATCCTGCATATTACAAGTGATCAAGGGGCCCCGAG